>LOJH01005333.1:5647-16865 GCA_001685095.1 Ellobius talpinus | reverse complement strand
GTAGGTAGGTAGGTAGGTAGGTAGGTAGGTAGGTAGGTAGGTAGGTAGGTTTGTGATTCCAGTGGGACCTGCTGAAGGTTTTACCTTCACCCTTAATGAGAGAGGGCATCAGGGAAATTTGCATCAAGGAGCAACAGAACAGGCATTGTTTGCTATTCAGTGTCTTAGTCAGCCTGCCTTTCTGTCTGAAAATAGCTGTAGGCAGAGAGGGCAAACCTTGGAAAGATGAAGGAGAAAGACCTTCTACAAGGCTGTTGTAGTCAAAATAAGAGATGCTAGCAGTTCATAAGAGACCACCACAAACAGCCATGTGTTGCATGGTGCTGTTCCTGTGGAATGCCCATGCTAACAGCCTGCAGAATATAATGGAGGCATTGCCCGGGGCTGAAGGAAGTAAACAGTGAGAGCAGGGATGCTTTGGAGTGATAAAGTGTTATCAAGTTGATTGGGGTAACATTGTACAGTAATCACACCACTGAGAATAGGTGAGTTGAGTGTGTGGCTGGTCAGCACAGCTGTTTTTGATAAATGAGATGGTGGGGTCGTGAGAAGCGCCGAGATAAAAGGGAATGCATAGGAGTAGAGGCATCAAGGTTTGCCATGGGAGGAGCTGTGGAATGGGAAGAGGTAAAAGCTACTAGATGGAGCAGCTGGACAATGCAGTCCCAGTTTCTGAATTGACAAAAGGTACAGATCGAGGGAGAAATCCTTTTCAGTCATCTTAGAAATCATCATAAAATTAAGTTTGGTACTTGGACCTACTCAGTACTGTGTGTATAGTGTATACCTCTCCAAATGTATTGTGAACTTTTTCCTGCACATGTAGGAGTGTAGGATCTGTTGTCTGGGAAGATAATAGGTTATTCCTATTTCATATGTCTGCTTCTTTAACTACTGAGTCTGTAAGTCCAAGTGATGTTAGATGGTCAGCTTAATTGAAATAATGATTCTCTTGCAGCAATTGTAAAACAGGGCCATATGCACAATGGAAGAATTCCATGTACACAACTCTGGGAAGGGAAAGGCTGAAAAATAAAAGCTCGGAAATGTTCCTACCTGCCTGTGGACCCTCTGTGTGTGTGTCACATGACACAGAGGCCTTCAATGACCCCCTGAAATAATCTCTTTGTGTCTGTCATATGACACAGAGGTCTTCAGTGACCCCCTGAAACAATCCCCCAGGTTTCTGACCCTTAGATAAGAGTCACCTCTTTGATAGGTGGGGTTCATAGAGTGTTCCCGAGCCCTTCATGATAAAGCAGGACTACACGTGCCCCTCTGCTCACTGGATACACAGGTCCTTGTCGTCACTAAAGCAACAGCTTTGCCTTGTGAGACGTGGTTACGAAGCCAGAAGCACCTTCAGGATCTTCAAGGGGCCATAACTCCACAATTACATAATGTAACTTTGTCACTGAAGTCATTTATAAAACACTCCTTCTGTATAAATAGATAAAAATGGATTGTATTTTGAATAAAACAAAAGCTTCACAGAGCCAATGTGAGGTAAATATGGGTTCTTATATATCTTTTATTCTCTTCACGAAAGAAAGCAAACATTAACTTCCACATTCTTTTGTGTCTTCCAGAGAAGAGAGTGAGAGTGTTCTGACCCTGAAGGGCCTGACCCCGACAGGCATGCTCCCCAGTGGAGTGCTTTCCGGAGGGAAACAGACCCTGCAAAGCGGTAAGCGAGCCCAGTGCTATGACCGGGAGCACACGACCAGCTGTACCAGTAGAACCTTGAGTTTCTCATTCAGCGCAGTCTTCTCTTCAGTTCTTCTTGACTGGAAGAAGGCCTAAAGCTCACATGCCAGTGTCATCAGTCATGTCCCACATGAAAGCACTGACCTTCACCTCAGGCCACGTTCTGTCCCTCCTTAGCACGCGCATCCATATCTTCAGGCCTCCTTATGGGACATCTCACTTAGGGCACATGTGCACACAGCAGTAGTTTTGAGTCGGAGCTCCCCTCTCTCGGCCAGTCAATTAGTGGAAATTTTCTGTTACATGCTCATAAATCATCTGCCTATATGCATGATCAATGAAATCTGCACACAAATATATGTTTGCATAGCTATAGATTTTATTGGAAAGTCTATAAAAAGGGTAGTTTAATTATCCTCTTAAGCAGAAATGAGACTTACACAGGCCTTTTCTCTGATTGATCGGAAATACCAAAAGAGAGATCTCAACCGCATTTCAGTTTTGTTTGTTTTTGTTTTGTTTTGTTTTGTTTTAAATAATAACATCTTTTTTAAGTGGGCATTTTACTTTATCCTCATAACTGGCTGGACAAGTATCAGCCAGCACAACTTTTTGTTATTTTGAGATGAGAGTCTCACTAAGCTGCTGGGAATTTTTTATGGCTTCAAAGGCCTCTGGTGACACAGAACCATTGACATATAACTAACGACCGCTAATTTTCAACAAATTTAACTTAAATATTCACATATAGCTAGTGTCACTCATGTTAGACAACGCAGTCATGTATACTTTTTCTTCTGTTATGTTTTTTCTTTTATCAGTTTAATTAACACTATCACTAATAAAAATATAACTTATACAATATGGAAATTTTGCTGTTAGGTTAGATTTGAACAGAAAACAAATGCAGCAAAAATATAGTATAGTATTTTAATATAATCTCAGCCTCTCGTTTATTTCTCCCCTGGCTCTTTCTCCTATTTTCTTTCCTATCTCTGTCCTATATCCTAAAAGACACAGGTATTTGGTTACCATTACATTATTAAATCATTTCTTCTACACAACACATAATGATCAACTCATGGGCACAAAATTGCCAGACCATCTCACTTTATGAAGAACAATCATAACCTTTACTTTTAGATGAATATCCTTAAAAACCACAGTCTTTGAGTTGACACAAAAGTTCAAAAACAGTTTGGTGAAAGCAGGAAGATCTATAGCAATTGAGGTAAACAAAAAAATCCCTCTTTAAACCTATAGAAATTAATTGCTTCATAAACACAAAAAAAACTTTTCCATCAAGATGAACATACTGAGAGATTAGCATAAGATCATTTATATATACCCAGAACACAATTCTGCCCATCTGATGGAAAGCCACAGCTTCTCATGAGCTCAGCACACAGCAGAGGCACACACACCATCAGGGACTGACCGCAGATGGCCTGTGCTGAGGATAAGCTACGCTATGTGTATTTCTACCCAGCGGTGCTGGTGTGGTTCCAGGGTTTTGGCTTTGCTTCTAAACCTGAGGTCTTTATGTTTTACAGTGCATAGTGTCACCTTCAGATCGTCACCTGTGTCTGTAGCTTCACTGACTCAAGTTCCTTTTCTTTTAAACCCATCTGTTTGTGCTGTTCTCTGTTGAGTTCACACACACACACACACACACACACACCACACAATCACACAATCACACATACTCATACTCTAGGTTGAGACTTCATTTGTCCTGAGAATTTGACAACTCAATGTATATTTAAAACTGATGCACTGCCATTGCCTCACGATTCATATCTGACCCCCTTCCATTGGCCTAAGAGGAGAAGCAGCACAGAGATCTAACATTCAGCTCTCCTCTGTGGTTATGAGGAATCCAGAATGTATTAATGTATTGCTAACTGGAATGCATACGTGGCCAATAATAAATGCACCTCTTAAATAAAGTTCAACCAGAGACCACCATAAGTCATGCAGAACAGCTCTACAAAGCAGCTACCCCAGCACCCCCAGCACCTATTAATCCCAACCCATCACCATCGTAAACCACTCACCCACCCATACTATTGAACTCTAACACCATCTCCACCCCTTCATCGTAGTTACCAGTAACATACCTATCTCCATAAAAATACTCGTTGTAGCTTTCAATCTTAAATCACGAGAAAATGCAAATTGAAGTCCAGGAATAGAATAGTACCAATGTTCAGCATTTTGAACTTAGAGAACATTTTAATGTTTTAGCATTCGATTAAGGGAGCATCATCTAATAGCACAAACTCCTCCACCTGCACAGGGAAGCTGTTTAGCCTAAGTAAGCAGTGGGCTTACTCGACCTTTGAAGCTACGGTTTCAGTACATCACTGTGCTTTACTCAGGGACTTCCTTACTCAGTAGCTTCAACCTTGAGACGCCCTGTTCCTGAAGATGCTAATTCATTTATTACTGCTCCTGCCATGTCCCCACTTAACATGCAACACTCTGAACTTCATTTCCAAAAATGGTATTGTAATGAGAAAAAGAAAACAATCGGGACTCAGCCTGCCTGGCTAAAGATGTCCAGGCCTTGACATTCCCTCTGTGGTTCCCTGCCTCTCCCATCTTTGAAGACTCCTATATGTTTGCCACCTAGACAGCTTGATTTTGTGTCCTTTTAACCGCCCCCCCACACCCCATGCATCTCTATCTCTAGAGGAAAAAACTGCCATTTACTATTGACTAGCATAAAATATCTCACCAACGTCACAGCCCAGCTCCAAGCTCGCCCTGTTCCTCNATTGTAGATTTCCATAACCCAATTGTCAATTCAACCGAAATAACAGAAAGCATTTCTGCACGTTTCCCTAAATGACTTTGTCATCGATTAGTGAGCCAGGACTACAGGCCACCCATTTGCTCCCTCGGGTGTACGCAGGCCATGACTGACACCTCTCACTTCTGCGGTATTGTTCCCCCTTTCTTTGTAGCCTCTCTGTCTAGTTGTCTGTGCCAGAAGCCCGCACTTAGAGGCACATTAGTCCCCCAGTTCCTTTGATCGTCACTGACTTGTTCTTAGCCTTGAACCAATCCTCTGCTCATTTTCTCATTCATTTTGCACCCCTTTCTTCTTCTCTTCAGCTACTGTTGAGGCTATTGAGGCTGATGAAGGTAAATTGGCCAGTCCCCTTTCTGTTGTGCCCGCAACAGACAAGGGCTCTGCTGGGTGTATTCTTTTTTTTTCCGCTGTAGCTTGTACAGAGTGTGTGGGTGTTGGGCTAACAGTTGTGGCTCAGTATTAACCGAATCGTTCTTGCTTTAAAGGGGAAAGTGTCCTTCTATGGTTTGTTTGTTTGTTTTTTCCCTTAAAGCTATGTTTGACTTTTGTATACAATGAACCTAGTCTAATCACAGAAAACTAAAGGATTATATATCTATATTTATAAATTTCTATCTCTCGTGGATGATGTGGGGTGGGGGTTATGGCAGCTGCTTTTGACAAATGACATGTAAAATCAATATGCTTTGAGCTGAACCATCCCTCCCTCAAATCACTCCCAGGTAGGACAGAGACAAGAGAGAGTAAAATTAAGTTGAGTCTAGTCTTCTCAAGGTCACCACAACAGAAATGCTTGGTAGTGCTTTGTTACGGTTCAGCATCACTTACGTCTCTAAAATACTCAAACGTGAGACAGATGTGTGGAGGTAAACTCTTATCCTTGGCAGTTTTGACCAGTTGCTATTTGGAAGGAAGTTAGCACTCACACATATGAAGAGCAGTGAAGTGGCCGACAACAAGACTAGCGAGCAGATGATTGATTAATAATTCTGAGCATCTGCTCTATGCCAGGCCTCTTGCTAGGAGCTTCAGAGGAAACTGAGAATGGTACATCTCCAACTGCCTTCTAGCACTACTCAAGAGCAGCATTGTTGACACTTTAGAACTGCTTTTTAATTGAATGCTGTCTTACTACATGGTTATACGAGAACTGCACATGAATATAATGTTCAATATTATGCATACCATACCCTCTGGAATTTTTAAAGCATAATTTGAAGTTCCCCTTTAAAACAAAATTCTTCAGTTGTATTTTGTTCTTGCAAAATAACTGATTTTTCACAAATTGTGTGCATATATAGTCCTTTGGTGTGTTGTTAAAAAAAGTGTCACTTTAGCTCTACAATTTGCTCATGATTTGGATATAGTAGGGGAAATGACAGTGATGTAAGAGAAAAATACAACTGTTTCCTAAATAGCAGTGAGCAAACTGCTATTTATGTGGGAATTCTCCATTCCTCTTGGCAAAATCTAATCTGCAGTGTGCATTCCTGTTGATAGTTTGGCTGTTTTCTGTGACTCTGTGGCTCTGTGTTGTGTTAAGTATACTCCCAATGTAAATTGCTAACCCCCACTGTCTGACCAGCAACTGGAGCAGAGCACTTTCTTCTGTGCAGGGTAGACAGACAGACAGACGCGATCCGCAATGGAGCCCCATCCTGAACGAGCCTCTGTTCTGCTAGATTTGGCATTTCCTATGCCCCCGCCCTACAGGTTGCAAAACCTAGAACTTCCACTTTATTTTTTTAATGAATGAAACAGTTTCATGATTAATCACAATCGACTTTTGACCAAGAGATGATGCCATTTAGAAAAAGACTAGGGTGTCTGTTATTTTTGCCCCATAAAATAATTGAATTCGTTTTCAGGGTGGGTGCTCATTGGGCAACACAATTATTTTTCAGTTTATTACCGAATTGCAAAATTAAGAAGCTTTGCTTTGGGCCTTGGTCCTTCCCCATCTCCCCATGTTCTTCCTTCACACTTGACTAATCACCACTTTGCTAACCTGAAAATGCAGACGGGGAACTATTTGTTTTTCTTTCTAATGAGCTTTTAAAGCACTGTGTAAATCTCTGAGGACTGTCATCTGTACTAGTGAGAGGCTGCACATTTGTGTCCAAGTGGCTGGCAAAACGTAAGCCTTAAACGGCTTCCCAGTTTTCCTCCCAGAGTGGGGAGGGTACAAGTACCTTGAAATTGTCCTTCATACGCTGTGAAGATGCAGCCCAAGTCAGCATTGGTGATTGGCCACCCGTGCATACCTTGCTCACACTTCACAGGGAGTGAAGCAAGCTGATGTCATTGGTTCCCTATCTGTGTGTTTTATTTTCAGCTCACTGAGGAAGTTATTAAGTTTTTCAAAAGTACCTCTCATATCTCTGTAGCACACACAGGGTCATTAGAAGAGAACGCAAGAGAAGTCAAGGTTTTAATTAAAAGGACCAAAACTAATTCAATTCATTTTTGCTAAAAATTTGTGAAAAGCATTCATCCCTGCTTCTCCTTTAACCCCAACTTATTGTTGCTCTACAGAGAGGGGGTTTTCCCTGGTGTAGGTAGTCACAAGTGCCAGATGCGCATCAGTTTCACTTGTTTGCTACTGAAGGGCAGAAAATGCTTCTCTGCTTAGTCATCTGACCTTTATTTTTGAGTTTCTCTTACCTCCTCCCTTACCCACTGTATATAGACTTCCAGTGCAAATTGGGAAAAAAGCTTATAATTTCATTCCCCCCCATACCATTGAGCTGATAGCTTAGTGGAATTTAGAGATGGCAAAACCACACGTCCCTGCCCATTCATTTTCTAGTTCCTTAGACCTTCTGTTCTAAGCTGTGGCTAGAGTTCTGGGTAGAGCAGAAAGGGCTTCCACTGAAGTGGCCATCCCTAGCATGGCGGTAGAGTGAGAACGGGGGATGTGCAGGCTCTTTAGCCCAGAGTATCGTGGATCATCACGCTGTTGATGTGGCCAGTGATGCTGGATCCCAGAAACCTGCCCCTGGAACAGCTTTTTCCTTATCCACTGTGGATTTCTGTGAACTAAACTTTGATGAAGACAGGAGAAATGCTTACATCTTAATCACTGCAAGAGGACATTTTGGTTGGCAAGAGACATTGGCTGTTTCAAACCCTTGGTTCCCTCCAGTATGGTAAGGAGTCTGTTGTGTTGTCATCAGGTCCCGTCACATTGTTCTCCACTAAAGGACTCCCACCCACTCCGAAGTCTCTGACCTCACCCGACACGACCGCGGTGCCCTGTGTGGTGCTCCACCTAACCTAACCCTCTCTCTCTTTTCTTAATGATTTGTTGTTTAGCTATCAAAGGATTTTCACCACAACATAAGATCACTAGCTTCGAGGAGGCGAAGGGCTTAGACCGAATTAATGAGAGGATGCCGCCTCGCAGAGATGCCATGCCCTCCGACGCCAACCTTAACTCCATCAACAAGGCTCTCGCCTCAGAGACTAACGGCACGGACAGCAACGGCAGTAATAGCAGCAATATTCAGTGACCACTTCCTGTTCACTTTTTTTTTTTTTGAGCTGCAGGTCATGATGGGATTGCTGCATCTCAGCAGTTGGATGTTCTTGCCTCTGACGGTAGCTTGTTTGCTCTGGGGGCCAGGAATTGGATTCAGTTTACACTATCATGAAATAAAAAAAAAGAGGGAGAGAGATAATAAACTATATTTTGGTGAGGGTGGTGATTAAAAACCTCTTTTGGGTATGCCTTTAAAAAATGCTTCTAGGAAAAAAGGTTTTTAAAAAGAAAGCTAATGCTAGTCTATACTGCAATGTTAGGGAAATGAACGTGTTTTCCTACTACACTGGGGACTTCTAGATAGGTTAATGAAAGGCCTTTTACTCTGTTACTGGACACGAAAACTTTGTCTAATTTCTTATACTCTATTGTACGTTTACAGTGCAGCACTAAAAATGGATGACATCAAACATTTTTAAGGACAACAAAAAATGATGTACAAACTAAATAAGGACTATTTATTGATAAGGTTTTGCTACTTTCGTCAGACAATGGCTAGAAACTGAATTAGGCAGTCTTTAAAAAAAACCTGGAAAAAAAAGAATGTTGCAAATTTGTTAAAATGCCAAAAAAGGACAGTTTAATTTTGTATAGCTCGTGCTTACCTCAGGTTCCTTTAGTTTGCTTGAATGCCCTTCTTTCCATAGAACACTTATTAATTTGGCAGTGAATACATTTTCTTTAAGTTTTAAAAAAACTGGAATATTACACCCATCTTTTTTGCTGTTTATATTTAGGGGTTTTGTTGATAAATCAAGTCTCGGTTGTGGCTTGCTGAATTCAATATTTATGAGTGGTGCATTTTTAAGTATAGTGAACACGACACCATAGTGCAGTGACGAAGCATCTATATTCTGTAAAAAACAAAAACAAAAAAATCTGCCTATGCATGTTTTTTAAGAAAAAAAATAAAATGGCTGTATCGGCCTGTATGGGACTGTAATGCGCTTAGTGGTCTGACATATACTGGAAATGTATGTATACTGGCATACTTTATATTCTCTAAAATGCTTAATGCCTTTGAAATTTTGTAATCACAAAAAAGCTTTGAAAAAATCTAAAGGGGAGAGTATTCTTAAAAGTTTTTAACATAAGCTTGTCAGTGCACACATAGATGGTTGGCATGTTTAGCAAACTTTGTGAAATTTAAATAAGTTTGTAGTTACATGTGAAACTCTAAATGCATGGTAACCGTTAATGTCATAACAATTTAGTTATTTCATTCTGTTCTGTCATGTGCCACAAAAATATGTACTTTTTTCACTTTTTTCCCTTTGTATATTAGTTACGGGTTACAACTGGTTCATTCTGAAAACAACAACAACCAACAAAAGTCCATTCATATTTTTTAACAATTGTATAAGTGCCCAAGTCATTCACTACAGCCTAAAGCCTTGCCTTTGTAATTTGAGTTCTGAAATGTTGGCAGTCAAAGCATGCACCTGTAACCATGACAAAGAAAAAGCATTTTATATTACTATTCAATAAAATGTGCATGAACTTAAAGAACGCTCATCCTTTCACTGAGTCTGCTGAAGGGAATCTTGTGCACAGCCACCATGGTGTCCTCCGGGTGCTGGCCTTTCACCACCCTGCACGCTTAGGACAGGCTGCTTCCCAAGGGCCTCGTGATCTAAGGAGTGCTACCCACTTCTGCTGTAAAAGTCTTGGTGGATTTGCGTCTCAAAAATCAGGCAAGAGAAGTCTACCTAGAGAGCAGATGCCATCTTCTGGCTCCCTTGAATGCAGGACCTATTTAAAAAACTAAAGCATTCCTTTTTATTGAAAACTAAAAACGAAATAATCACCAGTTTGTTATCAGATTGTTTCAGTTGTGTGGGATGCCCCCTCCCCCTGCTCTAGCTAGAAGGACAAGTCTCCTAGGCACATTTCCATCAGAGAAGAGCTGCGTTTGTAGTGCCGTGAAGTTTGTGTTCCCGCACTAGTTAGTACCACACAGAGGTTTAGGAGACACCACGTTTCAGTTTGTTTCTGGCATTGTTCGTTTTTCAGCGCACTTTGTTTATGTAATAAATTATGCCTATTATATTAAGTAATAAGAATATGACAATCAGTAATAGAGTGTACCAAAACAAAGATACATTTGCTGACAAAAACTTCCCCATGGTTATTTGAATGAATCAAAACTTTTCCCCCCCGTGGATATTTTCCTATCTTTAAACAAAAGTGGCATCCAAGGAAAAAAGATGCAACTTGCTAGAATGGTGTTAAAGAAATGATAATTCTGGTACCAATTTGTGTATTTTCTTTCTTCTATCTGCAGACAAAATATCCCAAAAATATTATTATTAATAACAATCAGGGTTTTTTTGGATTCCTTTCTTTTGCAAATTGTGCTAAGGAAACTATGGCATAGAAATAAACATTTGACATTGAAATAAGCAGTTTCTGTGAGTATTGCTTGTCTTTTTGCTCAGTGTTAGGAAAGAGACACTGTATTTTTTTCACGTTATAATTTGATCTGTCAAAGAGATTTATTTAGAGCTGAAGGTCTTCTCCGGAACCAACAACACTTAAAAACCCTTGTTATTAGTCCTGTCTCTTTAAGATGTGGACAGACTATTGGACTCATGTTCTCTGTCTGGGTGCCTGGGTACAAACACACACACACATATGTATGGGCACTCACACAGCCCCTCTGATCCCCAGCTGCTGTCTCTGGACCAGCATGACTCACTTATCACAGGTTACCAGTTCTGCTGAGTTTGTATGAAGTCTTTGGAGTTCTAAGAGCTATATCTGCTAGTCCCGCCACGGCAGGCTTTCTTGTCCGTACATTAATCTTACCTGTTTTTTTTTCAAAAATAAAAAATAAAAATCTTAATAGGTTCTTCTGTGATGAGAATCAAGTGTGGTGTCTCAGTCTATCTGCAGTCCACAACTTAGGGTCTCTGTGAACACTGGAGTAGTCCATGGCATCTGTCCACCCATCACTTAGGATCTCTGTGACCACTAGAGCAGTCCATGGTACCTGTCCACCCATCACTTAAGGTCTCTGTGAGCCCTGGAGCAGTCCATGGCATCTGTCCACCCATCACTTAGGGTCTCTGTGAACACTGGAGCAGTCCATGGCATCTGTCCATGGCATCTGTCCACCCATCACTTAGGGTCTCTGTGAACACTGGAGCAGT
>LOJH01005331.1:18180-33180 GCA_001685095.1 Ellobius talpinus | reverse complement strand
TGGAACATCCCTGCGGGGTCAGCATTATTATACCCTGCTTCTAGGTAGATTTAATATCACAAGTGCTGGGCAGGGCACTGTGTGCCCAGGGAGGCTCCATAATCATTATTAAGTGATGATGGGGTAGACAGGCCAGAGCTGGCACTCGCTCCAGATCGGCTATCTTCTTTATGCTCAAGTTAAGAGACTGAACAAATGTCATATTGTGATTATCGTGGTGATTTTTATTGCCACCGGGCATAAAAATGGCCCAGCCCTGCCAGAACTATGGGATAGACCACTGCAAAGAAAGCCTTTTTCTCGTAGGACAACACGCTATAAAATTAGAAGCTGACTGCAGGGGTCCTCCAGACTCACTGAGACCTACTCCCATTCAACTATTCTGCTGGAATCCTCCCTTCGAGCCAATCCTGTGTCACAGAGGGTCTTTACACTATGAATGACTGGCTTACAATATGCCCTGACATAGACTCAGTGGTTCAAAGCCGCTGGTGAAACCTGATGTCTCCTCCTTGAGAGCTATCCACCTTGTATCCACAGATATCAGTTCCCATCTCGGGAAAGCCACTGGTGATTAACCTTCATTTGGTATAGCTCTGCTTCCTCCCTAGCCTGGCATGGCTCCAGCTCCGATGAGAACCTGGTGCTGATTCAACAACTTACCACCATGCTGGAGGATGCTTCCCCACCTAGCAGGTACCTCTAGATTCTCCATCTGACTTGATCTTGCCTGTTCTTTGGTCTCTCCATGTTCTTGACTTCCATGAATCCCCTCCCCTCTGGGCCTCAATATTAGAACACCTTTCTCCTGACAACCATCACAGGCAAACCGCGTCATCAGTCAGATGTCAATGTGCCTCTCCCCCTGATAACAGCAGCCTAAGAGCTGCTCCACCCCAAGGTCATCGCTGTCCTCTTCCCCCACCTACAGAGATGAGGACTAGGGAAATGTTACAGACTCAGGGGCAGGCTGATGAAAGAGCGGAAGGTCTTTAAAAACGAACTGAGCAAACACACGACGTTGAGCCCTCTGGCATCCTCAGAATGACCTCTCTATCCCCGATCCAGATTCTGCTTTCTGCAGCAGAGTCCTGAAGGGTGAGCAGTGTGCCCACACGGATGGACCACCTGTACTGTGAGCACTGGGAGAGAGCTGATTCATGGTCGTGTTTCTCCTTAATGACAATAAAGATGATTAATAAAAGTCAGTGAGAGAAGCCAAGTACACAAATAGGCAAATTATATAGAACAGATTTGTAATCAAAGATATGCAAAGTAAATGACTCCAGCCCCCCAAATGCAAACTACAGCAATAATACAGCATTTATACTTATAAATTAGCACCAAAATGGAATTCATAACTCAAATGCTAATGGGATTATGAAGAAACTGGAACACTCATAAATGGTGAATGACATTAAGATCTAGTAAAATATATGGAAGAAATATTTAACAAACACTTCAAGACCCATATAGGTATTTGTGTACTATAACCTAGTAATCCCACTGCTGAAATTTCACCCCAAAGGAACAAACAGAAACGTGTGGCTCTGCCTTGCTTAGTCAGCACTATTAAGGCTGATGATTGCTAATACCTTCGTGCATAGATGACATCTCTACAGTCAATTAATGAGCCAATCTTCATAAGATATAGCATTAGCCAGCCCGGTGAGCATCAGTCCCGGTCGGAACTGAGCTGTAATCACTGGGTGAAGCATGCCGAGTCGCTTTTTAAAATGACCAGAATCAAATCACCTTCATGAGCAAAGCTAAGATAAATCAAGGAAACAAAGGAAAGGAACACCCACTGGCTGCCCCTTCACACAGCTAGATCTGTGTCACAGCGCATCTTCACAGACCCTGCCGGGCTCAACCCTCTGCAGCTACATGAAGTCAGAGCCTTTCTGGGGTCGCCTGTGTGGCTGGGGTCCATCTGTCACACACAATCCTGGGGTCACAGAGGTGACTATAGCTTGTCCCTGTGCTGGAAAGCAGGGCTTCAAAAGGCTGGCTGCAGAGGTTGAGATTAGGAAAACTAGGAGGGCTACCACCGTGTCACTATGGCAACAACCTCCCTGCTGGCATCACTGTCCCCCCAACCCATCCAGCCCCCACCAACTGGTGTGCACACACAGGGCCTATGACGAACTGCCTCTTCATATGGCTGACACTCCTCCACAGGCTCGTGTATGTGAGGGCACCAGAAGGGCAGCCAGCAATCTTTAAGAAGCTCCCCGCAATTTATTATCTCCCTGCCACCAGCAGGAGTGTAGGGACAGGGGCTGCAGAAGAGAAATAGGCACACGTGGAGTTTAGCCCCTTGGGGAGCTCACAGAAGAGTGAGACCCTTCTCTAGCAAAGAAACAGTGGGAGAAGGTCAGGTGAGGGTGGTCCTGTGGGGTGTTCCTGAGGATAACACACACTGCTGTGCAACCTGGCATCACACTAACCCTTTCTGGACAACAGAAGAACAGGACAAACCAGAGTCAGAACTCTTGTTCTTCTGGGTTATGTTGACCACAGTAAAAATGAAAATGGCACTTCTGCCACTAGGTCACCAGGTTTTCAAAGTTAACGCTAAAACTACTGCTTATTGTCACTGTGACTATCACATGTAGAATCAGGATGAGTCCCCCCAAGAGGACATTTGAGCTATCTGGGAGTAGGAAAGACAGAACCACAACTTAAAGTGTGATTCTTTAAATGAATATAGTCAGTATAATAAAACCACACCCCCTTTTCTTCCTTCCTCCAGGCCTGGGGAAAGACCTCAGCCACAACTCGCAGGCATTAAGGGCCGGGGCTGTGAGAGCAGCTCCTGATGTCACAGTCCAGGGTCACATGGTAGCTTTTTTCAAATACTTCCTTCCAAAGATAGAGTAGCTGTCCCTTTAATAGCCTGAGGTTTAACAGCCTCAGTTTCCCCTGTTGTTTTCCCAGCTTCCCTTTTCTACAGGTGCATTCCCTCAACAGGGTTCTACCTGGTTCTGGTCTGAAGCACAAGTGCTTGCTTACAGGCTTGCAGGAAGGCTTGGGAGGCAAGTGGTGACTTGGATGAACTCCTGTGAGTGTGAGCAGAGTAATCGTCTCTGGACTCCTGTCAGACGCAAGCAGGCCTGTCCTCTGCTCTCTGGAATCCCCAGATCAAATGAGTTACCATCATAATGAGCAAACAGCCCATCACAGAATATCTGCCTGAAGGGGAAAAGGAGGGGATCATGCAATTCGTACTTGGGCCAAGCTCTGGGTGCTGCTTGCAGGTCTGTGGAGGTGCAGAGCAGCTGGGTGGGGAAGGAAGATGTTTCTATCTTCCACCCTCACCCCTAAGCCAGGCCTGAGGTGCATCGTGTCAGCTCACCCAGACTCAAGGCATCCTTCTTGGGAGTGTGTCAGCCTGTGGTAGGGGATCCAGAGATGGCTCAGTAGACTTAGAAGTGGGGGTGGGGTCAACGCAAATGTCTAAGTCTGGGGCAGTCCCAGAGGCTCCAGCCTGTCTCTCTATGGGGTGTCTGTAATCCACATTCAGGCTCAGAAGGTCTACCCTAAATCCTGAGCAGCTGAAAGGCATCCTGGGGTGAGTCTCCCATCCACCACTTGTTTAACTAGTTCAAGTTCTAAGGCCTCATAGTAGGGGGCCAGGTTACATCCTCTCCTCCCCTCAGTGCCTCTGCCCACCCACAACCCTGCAAGCCATAGCATGAGGACCATAGACAGTAAGAGTTATTGGACATTAGGAATACAGGTTCTGAAACACTGACTCAACAGGAGTCTTGCTAAAATTGGGCCCTTGGAGGTCATCTTTAAGGACAGCTAGGCCTTCCTGGACTCACAGAAGCCACACTGAAGTTCATGTTTCATTCTTCAGGCCAGGAGGGCTCTGGAGCCCACATTTTCATTCCCGTCCATCTCTTGGTGATCTGACTCACTGACCTCAGTACCTCAGTCCCGCCTGGATAAAACTGCCTGGCCTATTCACCCCCAGTTTCATTGCCAAGTCCACTTCAGTTACAGCCTCTGCACTAGGGGGAGCAAAGAGATCTCGGTCAGGTCATAGCCCTGTCATCGGAATAGCTGATGTCCTGGTCATACCTCTCAAAATCACTGGGCATATTGATCACCATAAACTTGAGGAGCAGGTAGGGACACTGTGTATTTGTGCTGAAAATGTCACTATACAACACAGAAAGAGCATTCAGTGTGACAGTGAGGAAGGATGCTTTGACCAAACTGCTCTGAGCTGTCTTCTCCACCAGGTTACTATAGTTCCCGTCTGTGCTACAACAGAATATCTCAGTTTTAACAAGAATGCCATTACCCTTGATCTCTGAGCACCCCAGTCTGCATCCTGCAAGAATCTTGTTAAGTTGGTTTAGCAAGAACCATGCCCCACACTTTGAGGGCTCCCTTTAGTCACATTCTACTCCCCTGCCCAATCACAACCCTGCTTTTGGGCTGTAAATTTGACTGTCTTTGTACTTGAGGTTCAGCTCAGTTCTATCTTGAACCTCTTCTCCTATTGCAATTGCTTCTAATTAAAGGCCTGCTTCGCCTCTTCCCTCTGACAATAGTCAATCTATGCCAGGCACCTAATGCCTGAATTCAAGTCTCACGTCTACCCTTGATTGTTACCGAAGTTGCCTCTAAGTCACTGAACCTCTCTGAGTCTTCTCCGTAATAGTGTCGTGATGGAAACCCACAGGAGAGAGGAGTAGGAACATCCAGGCAGAACACCAAACCACGCAGCCCAGAGCTGAGCTGGGTGAGGTGCAGTGAGCACAATCGGTGCAATCAGCAGTTTCTTTACGTTTAAAATACAGTGGGCAGTGGAAGGATCAGCATCCTGACTGCGGTTGACCTATTAAAGGGCCTCTCCTCTCATGACAGTATCAGATGCATTCTCAACCAGGGGCACTTATAATATAGTGGGCCTGTTATCACTGAAGGCGTCCCAGTCACGGAAATCAGAGAAAGACAGAGAAGGCTCAGACTTCAGAGGACCAAAGATGCAACAAACCCATGCATGTCATTCTTAACTGGGTCCTTCTATGTCTAGGACATTAGTGAGACATTTGGCAAAGATTCTGGGACAGGAACATGACCACGTGAGACACCAGGTTCCATAGGAGACTGCTGTGTCTACAGGAAATATGTGCCTAAATACTGTGGCGGCGGTAGCAACCTCATCTCAAATGGCTTAGGGGTGGAAGAAAATTTGCTGTCCTACATTTTATCTATTTGTACTGTTTCTACAAGACTGGGATATCTCAAAATAAATATCCAATGATAAAAGCTGAAACGTGCTGATGCTCCAAGAGGCTTAAGTGGTCTGGCCAAGTGAGGTCTCATCACCCAGGCCTTGGGTACCAGGACCAGCATCCTCCCTGCCCATCTTGGCAGGGGGAAAGCATCCAGAAGGCAATTATTAAGAGCCACTCATATGGCCTCTGAGTGTAAACCTCATTCTGCCTTCAACCATAGAAGCCCCTTCCTCTCTCAGCACAGTAATCTTTCATCTCTCACTGGCGCAGGAAGCAGGGGCCTGAGAGTCTTAACGAGGCCACCATAGATGCCTGTGAATGCCAGCACTCAATGTACTGCAGCACACCCCAGTACCACACAGCTGAGACTATCCTTGCATGCAGCACTTAGAGATACTGCCCACTGTTTTGTTCATAAGTTTAGCAGGAATTATACACAATGCCAAAAGAACTATGACCACAATGTTGCTGCCAGTAGCCAACCTCAACATCAGTACTAAGTGGGTGGTTCTATGTTAAGTGCAAACTCCTGCCCACTCTGTGTCTCTGGCATAGCCTTCCCTAAGTACTGACAGAATGAGATACATATGATTTTGTTGCAAGCATCCTTTTAAATTCCTTTTGTATACAGAATGCTTTGATTGATGGGATAACTTATAATAAATTGTGTGTAGGTAGATTTATATGTATTTGTGAGTTTTATTTAAGGCTAGTAAAGTATCATAAATTCTCTGTGATAAAAGGGGTCATTGACTCTGCAGTTGGGACCTTCCATTCTATCTAATGCTCTCCACTTCATTCTTTAAGTAGTTATATAGTATTCCACAGCTTAATTGTTTATCTCCTGATGAATACTCAGATGATTTAGGTTATTTTCCATTTTCCAAAGCTGCGAAGGCTGTAGCGAACAACCCAGCTCTTTGGGTCCTTACAGTTTCTACCATGGGTCAGAATACTTCAGTGCACAGGTCTTCTCCTTTCAGCCCAGGCCCTTTATTGCAGGTCACTCCCTAAGCATCGTGGGTACTGTATGGCACTAAGAAATTTTCCTTTCTCACCATCAACAACAGAGTGACCCCTGGCAGCAGCTCCTCCCCTGTCCAATAAAGCAAGTGCTTATCACTGGCCCATAGACCCCTCAACCATTCTATTTGACAGGAGCGAGGAGGAACCCAGCACAGCACCTTCAGCCAGGGTGTGCACAAACAGGAACGCATTTGACTCCAACAGCAAAGCGCTTTTGCAAGAGGGCCTTCATTTTTATCACTACAGCAGCCAACCCTAGAGGAATGGAGGGAAACCAGATTCTCTTCCAATTCTCAACACCCATTCTGGCTTCCTTCCCTCGCCATCTCTGAGTACGTCATTCTGCAGTTTTCAGGCTTATAGGTCATGAAGATGAAGGTATCCTTCCCACTTTTCAAACTGAAGGTTTCCTCCTCATTTTTTCTTCTGTTGAAATCATAACAATCAAGATGATGGTGTTAGTAGGTGATGGTGTTGGTTGGGTGTAGTCATTTGGGAAGTGATGAGGGTGGAGCAAAGCAGATTTTATACAAGTTAATGCAATGGGCAAAGAGACCTCTGCATAGATCTGAATTCAATTCTAAATGCGATTAAAAAAAACAGTTGGATACTTATAGTCAAGGAGCAGCAAGAGGGGGCTTCTCTGGATAGAAATATCTAAGAACTCAATTAGATATCCAGGATGAGAGTTTTGCTAACCCAGTGCGACAGGATTCTTGGTTAGAGGCAGCCCTCGGTTTAGAAATTTGGGTGGGGGTGCTAAGGTGGTTGAGCAAGATTCTCTGCTAAAGCTGAACTCAGCAGGCGAAGTTCAAAGTCAGCCTAGAAGAGGACTCAAAGGGGGTTGCTTATGGCTAGGTCATGGCAGGAGGTGTCTTTCTGATGAAGAGAAACAGATGTAAATAACATGGATATAGACATTGTCCATGCAAAAACACACCCCAACCTCAAAGAGAATACAAAATAATTTATTCTGGAGCCAAATTTGAGTGACCATGGCCTGGGGACACAGGTTCAGACTATTCCAATGCCACGTTCCAATATAGTAAGTTTTGTGAAGTTAGTTACAAAGTCAGAAGCCAAGGCATTTTTTAAAGACATTGGTGGGGACATTGGTTAAGTGGGTGACAATGAAGTGGGGAACCTCTGCTGAGGATTCAGGTGCCACCACTCTTGTTTTGGGGCTTGCTGGAAGGTAATGATCTGTTCATACATGCTAACAGGCAACATGTCACAGGACATTACGCCATACCCAGAGACAGGCAGTGACTGGCTGCTAAGACAGATAAAGATAGTCCAAGACATCTTGGCTACAGGTCTGTAACATACAAACATCTATAGCCACAGAAATTCCAATCAATCAATCTGGTAGAATCTTTACCACCCATATGGGGCTTTTGCTTGTTTTTCTGAGAACTTCATTTTACAACATTAATATCTATATAAATATCTCTATCTTATCTATCTACATATGCATGTATATTGTCCTAATCTGTTGGGATGTCTTAACAAAACACCTTAAAAACAACGAACTTATTGCTCCTGGCTCTAGAGGCTGGGGAGTTCAAGAGCAACATGCAGCAGAGCCACAGTCTGGTGAAGATCCATTCTCTGACTGAGAGGTGGTACAGAAGAAACAGGCTCCCTCGTGTCTGTTTTACAATGAAGGCACTAACTTCACCCATGAGGGCTCCACTCTCACGACCTAATCATCTCCATAAGGTCCCAGGTCTTTAAATTTTTTCAAAATTTATTATCTCTCTCTGTACATGTACGTGTGATGGGGGAGGGTCACAAATGGAGGTCAAAGGACAACTTCGAGGAGTCAATTTCTCCCTCCATCTTTCCATGGGTCCTAAGGATTGACGACAAGTTGCCAGATGTGCAAGTGTCTTCCTAGTGAGCCACCTCATCATTCCAGCTCCTACCTCATGTTCTATTATCACCTTAGGGGCTGGATTAGAGATAAGGATTTGGAAGGGATGTAGCCATTCAGACCTGTTGTATGCAATCCATGCCTTGCTGGAAGGGGGAGGGGAGTGAAGAGGCAGACAAGCTGAAGTTCCTGCTGAGAAAGAGTCCAGCATCAGGAACTTTGCCAAACTGGGCACTAAGGGAGTTTGTGCTAAAGCATCTTGGGCATACTCAAAGCAGGTCACTTGTGGGCTAGTCTGTGGAGGCATTTTCTAGACTAATAGTTGATGTAGGAAGGGCCAGCTCACTCTTGGCACTACCTGGGTGACAGCAGAAAGCAGGATGATAGGGAGGAAGCCAGTAAGCAGTATTCCTCTATGGTCTCCATTTCAGTTCCTGCATCTAGGTCCTTGCTCTGCCTGAGTTCCTGCCTTGGTTTCCCCTCAATGATGGAGGGTGATTAAGAGTTATAAGATAAAATTAACTTGTTCTTCCCCTAAATTGATTTTGGTCAATGTTTTTTATAGCCACAGAGAACCCTAACTAAGACAGGCAGGTTTCATGATGTCTTTACAGCGTGGCTAATCTCTATCCCAAGCAAGTGTGTGAACGTGTGTGTGTGTGCGCGCGCGTGCGCGCGCGTGTGTGTGTGTGTGTGTGTGTGTGTGTGTCTGCCTGCCCTGTATGTTCCTGTGTGTATCCTATTCTGCTTTTTCTGGAGACTTTTGGCTAATACACACTTAAACATAATCATAAGGAGGAGGGAGGAGAGGAGGAGTAAAGGAGAAGAGGAAAATGAAGAAGGAGAAAGAAGAAGAGATGAAGGAGAAGGAGGAAAAGAAGGAGAAGAAAAGATTCAGCATAATAATCAGAATGGCCATAAGAAAACTGGACCAAATGGAAAACTACACTGATACATTCCAGGCTTTCAGACTCAATACTAAGGTTCTAATCTCTACAGACCAGTTTAGAAGCCAATGAGTTTAGACAGAAATGCTATGAAAGTTACCACCTCACATCTCCTAGAATATAGAATATAAAATGGCATGGCTCCTTTGGGAAATAGTTGGGCAGTTTTAGGATCTCCAAAGGAGCCAGGAATTTCCCTCCTATGAATATACCTAAGACACATCAAAAACATGTCTGTATAAAAGCTTGTACAT
Organism: Ellobius talpinus; assembly: GCA_001685095.1. Taxonomy (NCBI): domain Eukaryota; kingdom Metazoa; phylum Chordata; class Mammalia; order Rodentia; family Cricetidae; genus Ellobius; species Ellobius talpinus. Next base: position 23,819 of record LOJH01005331.1, on the reverse strand, counting down.
CAGTGTTCACGGCAGTATGATTCATAATAAGTGCCAAGTGGAAACAACCCCACTGTCCATTAACTGTTGTGTGGGTAAGCAAAATATGTCATATCCCCACAATGGAGAATTATCCAGCCATAAAAATGGAGCAAAGTACTGATTCATGATCCAATATGGATGAGTCTTGGAAACTTCAGGCTAGGTGAAAGAATGTAAACACAAAAATCTTACGTTTTGTCAAATACATATGTGTGTAATTCCATTTAAAGGAGATGTAGAAAAGAGACAAGTCCAGAAAAACAAAAGATGAGAGGATTCCCCATACCCTTTGGCAGGGAGAGAGGAGGGGTTCAGAAGGACTGCTGAAGGGTGTGGGTCTTTTCCTGGGGGGTGATGAAAATGTTCCGGAATTTGCAATGGTGGTTGCAGAATGTTGTGAATAATTGAAAGTCACTGGATTGTACATTGAAGAATGAAATCTATGCTATGTAAATTACATCTCAGCTTGAAGAAAGTTTTATGGAAACTTTTTGCGGTATGCATCATTGATCATAAAACTCAAGAAACCAAGAACTGTTATGACAATTTTGAAAAGTACAATACCAATTCCACTCATTCTATATCAAGGCTTATTAGCAAACTTCATAATAAGACATGCGGTCAGCATAGAGATAAGCATTTAAGCCAAGAAGAAACAACCGTCCCAGAAAAATCCCATGGACGAATGTAACGTTGGCCAGTGATGATCAGCAGAGGGTGGGCTATTTGATAACTTTACCTCAGAATGGAGTTTTTCACCCCAATGAAGGTATCGAGAAAATAACATGTTACATTGGATTTATAAAAACTACATAGTAAATATTATATTTTAAGAGGAAGGGAGAGACTGGAAGGGTAGGACATGGATGGCAGGGGACCAGATAACAGCTATCATACTTCATTTCTCATTAGGGAAGGGACCCCGGGTGGAATGCTGCCAAAATGTTAAGACAGATTTCTTACAGCTCGTAGCTTGCGGACTGAATTCACACTAATACATTCCTGCAGGAAACACACCAAAATAAGAATAATTTTCTCAGAGTAGTGAAACATATGTATGAATTTCTCCCCCCACTCTTATTTCCATTTTTCCATATTTTCCCTTTTACTTACAAGCAAGTAATATTACACTAAGGGAGAACATTAAAACTATTCAGAAAAGGGAACAACCCACTTCTCACTGTTACCATGCTAGGCACGCGCATTATGATGAGCATAAAATGGCAATTTCTGTAAACTTTGTGGCACGTTCTAGCTTTATAATGTATCTATCCACCCGTCTGTGTCATGTGTCATAGTACGTGTGTGAGGTAGGCAGGCCAGGAATCTCAACCAATAGCTTGTATTAGCTCCTGTGGTTAGAGATGGTGCTGACTCAGCAGTTATTCCTTAGCCCCCCCCCACCCAATCTGCTTTTTTGCTGCTCCAGGTTAGCTCTTTGAACCCCAGTGTTCTTGGTCTTGACATGGGTGGCTGCTCCCCAGCTGCCAAGCAGTGAGAGGAACTGCCTACCCTGGTATATTGAACCTGAATCCTGTTTTCAAGCAGAGGCAATCATCTAACATTTAACATTAGAAGGCTCTTGCTTCACGAAAGCTATCGTCTCTCTCTCGACCTCTACTGAGAGTGGCTTCTCTCCAAGACAGTGCTCAAGAAACTGAATCCTGCCAACAAACATGTTCCATTCCAATCTTCTCGGTGCCATGGGACCCACACAGGAGTCTGTCCAAGAGCATCCCTGACATCCTCTTCCTCCCCAGTTCCACTCATCCCATTACAGTTAATATCCAACTCCTCCCTGGGGATAGAGACTGCCTCTAAGATGTATCTTGGTGACATCTGTTTGTCTTCTCTCCTTTGTCCTGTCACTGCTGTAATCCAGGCCACCATCCTTTTCCTGAAACTCATCTACAATCAAGATGTTCATGACGGTTGGTCACGAATTTCATTCCACTCTGGAGGCCTTGTCATCTCCAACTTGAAGCCAAAGTTTTTGTTCTGGTTCTACAAAGCACTTGTCACTGGCTAAGCCACATGTACACGGGCTGGGGAATACTCATGACCACAGAGAGCATTCATAACAGCTCCTCATGGGCAAACTAAAGCCCAGCTCAGCATCTGGACAGGACATCTTTCACAATACCTGACCCAGAGTTTGACAGCATGGACTGAGTTCAAATCCTCAAGTTAAAGATGCAAAATTCAAAGCCCAAGATGTCTAGAAACTTGCCCGGGACCCCAGGGTCTCCTCTGACAGATCCATGATTATTGCACTGTGGTCTCTCACCTCATCTATACCTCTTTGTCTACTCAAAACAACACAACACACGGCAAACACACTCTCCCTGCTGTTCTTGGTGTGTTTCCCTGCACTAAGTGACTTAGAACTGCTCAGCACATCTTCCCAGGAGCAGACAAAAGCACAGAGCAGTGCGGAGGTGCACAAAGCTTGGCCAGCCTCAAGCCTGGCCTTTCTTCCCTTAGCACTGAATGATGTGGTATTTACCCACTCTCAATGAACTCCAAAAACCCTGTTATTCAAAATTTCAGCTGTGGAAGAATGTGATGGTACCAGCCAAAGAGCATAGCCCAACCACCAATACATCTGTTTTCACCCACTGAGTGAAAATTTGGTTTCAGAGACTTGATTTGGGGTACTTCTAGGTACAGGATCCTAGAAGTAGAGTCATGATAGGGAGGAAGCTGGGGAGAAAGATGGGGGCCAGGATTTGAGGAGCTGGAGGAGGTCTGGCAGGAGGTCAGAAACAGCAATGAGTATAGGTCCCTAAGCCAGTCTTGGATTTTAAAACTTGAACTGGCGGGCTGGACAGATGGTTAGGTGGTTAAGAGCACTGACTGCTCTTACAAAGGACCCTGGTTCAATTCCCAGCACCCACATGGTGGTTCATCACCATCTGTAAGACCAGTTCCAGGGAGCCCTACACCCTCTCTGGCCTCCACAGACACCTGGAACACTTGTGGTACACATACATATGTGGGGGCAAAACACCCATACAAACAACAAACAAAACAAAACCTCCGAGAATTCTCCTGCTATAAATTCCCCCTGTGCCTTATGAAAGGCAGCTTAGCCCTCCCTGCCTCCCTCTCATTTTCTTGTTGTTTGGTGGCCAACAAAGGGGCAAGGGTGTTCTTAAGTTTACAAGATTTTTCATTCCCAAAGGAAAGTACAAAGAGCCATCTACCTTATATCTTGATAACTTAAATTTCACAGCCAGTCTAAGAAAGGTTAGAACCATGAATGGGCCATTTAACAAATGGGCAAGGCGTGAGTTTTCTTTATGTATAATTGAGGACAATCCTGGCTGCTGAGCCACCCTGCAAGAGGGAAAGGGACCTGGATGGGGCTTATTTCACAGTGACTCCAGAAGTGTCCTTATGGAAGGATGAAGGATGGCTTACAGAAGGCGTCTCTTCAGGGTCACATTTAGAGCCACTCTTTTAGGCATATAGTGAACAAGGAAGTTCTAGAATTCATAATTTTTAACCATGAAAAGAGCATGCATGATTTAAAAAGAGATCAAACCCCTTTCTGCTGGAATCAGTGTGCTCTTTGAGGATAAGGGGGTGGGGTTGGCACACAGAGTGAGTGGCCCAAGGGAAAAAGTTGTCTTCGTAGCCTCCTGCCCGAATTCCTGGCCCCCTCAATAGTAAATGGTTGCTTTAAGAAGGATACCAGGAGAAACTTCATACATAGCAACGAACACCTGAACCAGCCTATCTGCTCTCTGCCGCTGCCCTCCTCACAGGCAGCTCCCCTTACACATGGCAGGGAGTTTGGGTTTTGATTTTACTTCTGGGTTGTTTCTGTGTTGTGTTGTTTTAAATTCGTTAGTTGGAGAATGAGGGTGTACAGAAATTAATGCTCTTTTGCACGGGGAATGCAAATTAGTAAAACTTTATGGGAGGAAAGACGGAAATATTTATCAAAACCTTTAAAAACATCATGGCCTTTGACCTAGTAATTCTGGCTCTGAGAATTTGTCTTCAAGAAATAATGAGGCTACCGTGGCATTTGTAGCAGAATTATTTATTGTAGGGACAATTTGGAAGTAGGCTAAATACTGAGCACAGGTATTCTTACTGTGCATGCACTAAAATACATTTTAATAAAGCATTTAGTGAGAATATTATGGGAGATTTTAATTTCATCTTTCTACTTTCTCCCCTGCTCCCATTCCCTACAGCTAACATACATCACTTTTGCATGTTACTTGAGAAAAGTTACTTAAAAATAGATGCAAACACTCATTTGGAAATGAATAAATCAATCCAGCGCTCACTCAAGTATGTGCTGGAATCTTCCATTGCTAGGCATGGAGGTGGTGGAGAGCATGCTGAGGGCCTGTTCTCAGGATCTTATTCTAGTCATAGAGGATGAATTTGTCAGTTAATACAATGAGAAAAGCAACTGATAACGGAATACACAAATTTGAATCGGCTCTTACTATTGGCTTAAAGAAAAAAGGTGAGCACCTCTCATCAGCCGCTACATCTGCAGAAGGAGTGTACAAGTTCTCCAGGAGGCCACGCCTGGACATGCTCAGCCACCAAGGAGACTCCCATGAACACACTCTGCGGCGGTGTCAGGATCGTGTTTTCATTTGTGCAGTGAACAGAGAGGGCCAGACGTGTTCTCCAGCTCTGCGGATGCATGCCTGAGAATCAGGTGCAGTTTTCCCTGCAAGGTGCAAGGTCCCATACAGATCTGTTCAGGCGTGTGTGTGGCTCGTCATGTGTGTGGCTCGTCTTCTCCAGGCTTTCTCAGCCCAGCCAGTTTGTATCTCCTGGTGTATTTCCAGTAGGTGTGTTTTCAGAGCTCCTGAAGTAACTGTGGATTTGTCTTTTCCTCACCTCATTCTTTCCGTTTCTCCTCCCTTACCCAGCGACTGTTGCTGTTAAGGGTAAATTATGACCCTGACTCTAGGTGTCCAGCTGGCTCTGCTTTTCTTGTTGTTTTGTTTTTGTTTTCTTTGTTTTGTTTTTCGAGACAGGGTCTCTCTGTAGCTTTGGAGCCTGTCCTGGACCTAGCTCTTGTAGACCAGGTTGGCCTCGAACTCACAGAGATCCACCTGCCTCTGTCTCCCGAGTGCTGGGATTAAAGGCGTGCGCCACCACTGGCCGGCCCCTGGCTCTCCTTTTTATCCTTTCAACATTCTCTTGTAATCTACAATTCCAGTAACACGTGACAACAGGCTCTGTTTTCATGTCTGCCCTGGAGAGTCTCTGCACTCTAAGCTTTCTGATTTTGTGGCATTAAATTCTACGAGTCTCTTACCAATAACACATAGTGATTTTTTTCCTCAAAGCTTTTTTTAAATGAGAGATTTATGGAGAGTTTTACATATTTTTGGTAAAGAACTGTTTTGTTGTCTGTATAATAGCTTAGGCTCCATCTGTGTATTTATGAATTCATGTATGAGCACTATATCTGCATCATTTTCACCTTTCTCTCCCTCTCTAGTTCTACACATATCACCCCATTCCTCAAATTCATGATTCTTCCTTAATTATTATTGTTACACACACATATATACATAGAAACGCATATACACATACATACATACATACATACATACATACATACATACATACAT
>LOJH01005331.1:0-18151 GCA_001685095.1 Ellobius talpinus | reverse complement strand
ACATACATACATACATACATACATACATACATACATACATACATGGATACACATATAACCTACCAGAGGACCTTCCCCAAAAGACTGGTTCTCCTTTTCACATCAGGCAACTAATAGCACTTGACCTAAGGGTAAGCCCTTGTGAGACTGGCCCCATCTGTGTGGGCATGACAACTGTTGTCATTACGCAGGTCTTGTTTAAGCAACCATATTGCTGAGATTTCATGGGTGTGGCATCCCTGCCGTGTCTAGAAGACACTATCCAGCAGCAGACATTCTGGTCCTTTGGCTCTTACAACCTTTCTGCCCACTTTTCTGCAATGTTTTCTGAGCCTTAGGTGTAGAGGTTGGCTGGAGATGCACCAGTGGCACCGGGCACCCTGCAGTCTACATTTTGAGGAGCTGTAGATCTCTGTAGCTCTGGCTGTAGCAAAAGAAGCTCTTGGATGAGGGGTGAGAGCTGCATGTATCTGTGACCCAGTATTTAGAATGTACGTAGGCATTAACACTGATTTGGAAAAGTGGCAGTAGTAGGGTCTCCTCTACATTCCATGGCTTCACCATCCATGGGTAGTTGGCTAGGTTTACAGCCCAGGCATGAGTTCCCTATTGTGAGGGTCTTAAGTTCAATTAGACAGCTGTCAGTTACCCCCAAGACAAAAGCACTACTATTGCACCATTGGAGATATCTTGCTGGGCTGGTCATTCTTGGAATTCATAGGCTTTACAGCTGTATGGGATTGTTGATTGCTTTTCTCCTTTGGCAGCTGGCATAGCACATTCTGTTACCATGAGAGCCAGTCCTCAAGGCTTCTTTATTTGGCTATGATCTTCTTTGGTCCCATTTGTGTGTGTGTATGTGTGTGTTATGCATATATGTGTGTGTAAGCTAGATTGTGTATGTGTGCACATGCATGTGGAGACCTGAAGGAAATGTCAGGAGGCATCTTCAATGGTTTTTCTACCTTATTCATTGAGACAGGGTCTTTTAATCACACACAGAATTGGATGATATGGCTAGGCTCCCTAGCTGGAATTACAAGTGGGCTGCCACACCCATCTGACATTTACATGGGTTCTAGGGATTTAAACTCTGATCCTTATGCTTGCAAAGCAAGCCCTTCCCTATAGAAAAACCTCCCCCAGCCCAACTATGCTATCTCAAAGAACACAGAGTAAGATTTTAGAATGAATATGAATGGGAAGAGTGAACACTGCAGTGACCGGTGCTTGTGTCCTCAAATTCAGAGAATCCCCAACATGATAACATGATGCTGTCAGGAGGGAGCAATCATACCATGGAGGAGGAGCTCTCCTGAGGAGTTAGTGTCTTCATCAAGGAGGGTGAGGGAGGGCAACGGCCCCCTCTGCCACTTGAGGACACAGCGTAGAGAAGAGGCTGTGAGCCAGAAAGTGCTCGCCAGACACTGTGCTTGCCAGCACTGTGATCACTGACTTCCCAGCCTCCAAAACTAGGAGAAAGCAATTTCTATTGTTCACTAACACCCTGTTTACAGTATTTTGTTATTGCAACCTCAACAAACTAAGAGAGGTCAATAAAAAAAGAAATCAACTACGTTTTCATACACCTGAGGAAGTCCTGCTCTTTAAAAGTCAACATCCTCTAGCATGAGAAGAATAAGCATTCCCTGACCTTGGAAACTGGAGTAGTCAGCTGAGCTTTGTTGAGCAGTTGGGGACATGCAAGGGTACGCAGAAAACAGCACCACTCCCGGTGACCAGAAGGGACCAGGTGCTGACTGGGTACTGGAGCTCGCTCATTCCTTCAAGATGTAACTGGGTCCGGAAGAGTCTGAATAGCAGCTGGGCTGTGTAAGATGAAAACAATAAAGCAGAACTTTTGGAGACCTAGCAAGGTCACTCCTGGACACGTTCTGCCTTCTCATCTCTGATTTGCACCCTAGCAGATGAGTGCAGGGATATGAATGTCAGGGTCAAAATGACAAAAGAATGAGACACAATCTCAGTGCCCAACAAGGAAGATGTTGAATGAGCTATAGAATATGACGCAGTAGGGAAAAAGAACGAGGCAGATTTACATGTGCCAACGAGGAAGAACACTCAGCTAAGTGAAGAAAACTATCACCTAACAGAAGATAAACACGGTGTGAGATTTAAGCCCACAAAACATAACTGTGTACATATGTATGTATGTTTTTACTAAAAAATTATGAATACTTAATAAGTGCCAGGCATGCTCTTAAATTCAGGGGTTCAGGTCAGTGAGATGGTCCAACAAAACCGAATGGAGTTGGGGATCTGAAGAGTGCTTTGACATCAGACACGGAGAGGCAGAGTTTGGAGTTTGCTCAGCTGGGTTTTGGTCTTATTTTGGCCCAGTATTTCCTCACTATGCTCCCTTTTCTTCATTTTTGGAATTATAAGGCATACCCTGTGCCATCGTATGTTGGAAGTATGTGACCTGATTTTTAATTTTGATTTTATAGGGGGTTATAGTTAAGAGATTGCCATGAGTCTCAAAAAAGACTTTGAATTTTGGACTTGTAAGCAGTGTTGAGACTATTATAGAGACTATGGGGACTTTTGGAATTGGAGTAGATGAATTTTGCATTATGATATGGATACAAGCCTATGGGGCCAGGGAGTGGAATATGGTGGTCTGAATGAAAATGCCCCCCAGAGGCTCATGGGGAGTGGCATTATTTGAAAGGATTAGGACATGTGGCCTTATTGAAGTAGGTATGCCCTTGTTAGAGGAACTATGTCACTGGGGATGGGTTTTGGGGCTTCAAATGCCCAAGCCAGGACCATGGCTCTCTCTTCCTGCTGTCTGCAGATCATGATGTAGAACCCTCAGCTCCTTCTCCAACACCGTGTCTGCATGCTGCCATGTTTCTCACCATGATGATAATGGACCGAATCTCTGAAATATAAGCCAGTCCCAGTTAAATGTTTTCCTTTATAAGAGTCGTTGTGATCATGGTGTCTCTTCACAACAATAGAAACCCTAAGACAAAGGGTAACAGGATGGACAGTCACACAGGACAGCACCACCCATTGGTTCAAGCACACGGAGTTGATGGAGAGATGGCAACATGGATGGGGATGGCAGCAGGACAAGCCTTGGTCACCTGTGCTTGCTAAAAGTTAATTCATTTGCTGGTTAAAATGGTTATGGCATTGAGGCGACCATCTTTCTTATACGGTGGTTACACGTCTTCAGAGGACCACTCACTTGGGAATCCCATCACTCAGGAGACTGAGATAGGAAGACTGTGAGTTCAAGGCCAGTCTGGTTACACTGGAAGACCTACTAACAAAAAAAGAAGTGTGTGTGTATGTAATTTATGTAGTAATTAGCCCACAGTACATGCTCAATGAGTGATAGCTAGAGACTAAAGGGGTAGAGAGGAGACCTAAGCCAGGACCACGGATGACACCTTCTTACCAACCCCCACACCCTCCATGCTGTAGATTTGGCAGGAAGGTGACTGGCCCTGTGGTCCTATGGTAACTGGGCCTCAGGAAATCAGTTTCGTCTTGCTTTCTGTAAAGCTCCACACCATGACAGGGTCTCTGTCTGAGGCCACCCAAGTTTGAGAGGTGTGACTGGCTCATGTTGGGGGTGTGAGCAATGGTAGTTTGCAGAGGAGAGCCAGGTTGCATTCAGAGGCCCTTGTTGCCGACCTAACCTGGTGATGTCTGGGGATGAGCCCATATTCTTTGAATAGGAATTTAAGGCTTCATCTCAGGAGGTGGGGCTTCTGACCAAATTCTCCTCCCACATATTCCATGTGACCACAGACAGGACAACCTGGGCAAAACCAGGGCATCCCCTTCTCTCTGAGGTACTATGTGGAGAAGCAAGAGCTGGAGGCCAGACTTTCCTTCCAAGCCACTATATCAAGAGCAAATCCCCTCCCAGAATTTGTAGAGGGAATAATCTGCAGTCTGTCTTGGGAGAGGCATCTCAAGTCATGCTCCCAGATTAGAAGTCAAGAGAGATAAGTGCCTAGTGGTGCCTGGGCCCACATTGGCTCTGTCACCACAGACTTTCTCCTTGGCTGAATGTACGGCTGTCTCTGGTGAAAACGTGCTTCCATTGAGAGTAGGCTGTGGCTCTACTTGTGGAGTTTGTCTGAGAAGAACTTGCTTACAAACTGGCCTCTGTAGCCTTGGATCTGGACCATGCATGCTGCAAACTTCAACATCAATAGAGCCATTCCTCTACTATAATAGTCCCGGATCCTCTCACCTTGACGGTGAGGCATCCCATAGCCTGAGGGAGGGCAGAGTGCTCCTGAGGGAAGGCATTAGGCCTCTGGGGAGGGAAAAATTAACAGTTGTGTTAATTCTCTACCCAGCTGGCCTGGACTCATGCACTTAGGAAGTCCACAAAAAAAGCTTCTTCCTCTGGAAGGTTCAAGCCCACGTGGGCTCAGAGGTGGTGAGGTGGCCCAGTACATTAAGGCCCAAAGGAAAACACTTCACAGGACTCAGGTTCATGTCCCAAGGCCTCCTCATCCCCTGGGCAGGCAGCATCTGGCCCACTGTGTAACCACACTAATGCTTCTATGGCAGTGCAGATCTAAAAAGTACTTTGAAGTAATTTATATTCACAGACCTATAAGTGATCAAAATATGAAACAATTATGTAACCACAACCATTATAATCACCAGTCTTTCTCCAGTGCCCTTGACTAAGGATGGTGGCATGGGGGAGGGACCAGAGAGAAGAGAGTGGTTAGCAGTTAGGGGAAATCTATTAAAGCTTCCAGAACCTGGAGGCAGTGCTAACTCATCCACATAGAGTGCAGACCTCTGTTACCAAAAACGCTAATGGAGAAAGCAGCCTTTCATCTCAGTGAATAAGAGCACAGGCCACACAAGCCTGATGACCTGAGTTAAATCCCCAGGACCTACAACGGAAGGAGAGAACTGACTCCCAGAAGTTGTCCTCTGACCTCCAAATGTACACCTGTACACACACACATGCACACGCACACCCACACATACTCATGCACACGCACAAGTAATAAATAAAGTTTAAAACTAGAGGGCTTGAAGATGGCTTAGTTGCTAAGAGGGCTTACTGCTCTTCCAGAAGACTTGAATTTAGTTCCCAGCATCCACATGAGGCTCATAACTGCCTGTAACCCTAGCTCCAGGGGATCTGATGACTCTGACCTCTGTGGGTACCCAATGCATATTCATACACACACACACACACACACACACACACGATCAATAGACAGGTAGACAGATAAGCTAGAAAAACAGATCTTTTAAAAGAAAACATCTTAAAAACCTGCTACCATCTGTAAGCACTTATAATCCTTGGTCACTGAACATACATCACTGCAAACAGGGAGATGGTGTAACTTACTGTCCCATTTTGTAGTGGAAAAAAACTGAGACCCAAGAGGTTAAGTCACTTGCCCAGTCATACTACTAATAAAGACAGAGAAAGGTTTGAGACTGGCCCTGCCTTGCCTCCAAGTCTTTCTGCCATCTGCAGTCTTTGTGACCTCAAGGTGCCAGCCCTTAAAGGGACCTGGGAGACAAAGAGCCTGAATTTAGGTGCCTGCCTCCCAGATGGTGCCAGAAAGCACCAGAACTGGCCAGGGGTCAGTGGTCACATGTGAGAGAAAACTTACTACCTCACCCAAGCAGCTGGGCTTCTGGAAGAAAACCCACAAGCCTCTGCTCCTATGGACACCTGTGATTCCCTGATTGGCGGGCCCTGTGCTGCCTCAGCCCTGAGCCAGGAGACACCACCTGTTTCTACAACTAGCTCCTGGTGGATAGGACCTCCACCCTACTCAGTCCTACAGTTTCTACTACTGCAATGGTGTCCTGCCAAATACTGATCACACGGATGTTCAAATGCTTGTCTCCATCCATTCGGGCTGCTATTTCAAGATGCCATCCACGGGGTAGCTTAAATGGGAATTTCTTCCTTGGTTCTGAAATCAGGAAGTCAAGGTCAAAATCACTCCCCTTCAGCTACTAGTTACGTCCTCACGATGTCGTGGGGTCCTGTACCCAGAGATGTGTGTATCTCACTCCTCTTTTCCTGAAGGCACTGATTCCAACTGGAGCCCCACTTCCAATTACCCTGGCATTGGGGGTTCCCGCTTCAACACATGAATTTGGGTGAACCAAAATATGCAGTCCCCTAATTTGCCACTTGGTGTTTACTACTTGTTCATCTCTCATGCAGCCTACTTATTTTTGACACTGCTTCAACTGAAGGAGATTCTAACAAGCTTTAGGATGGTCTGGAAATAGGGGACAGTAACAGTAGAAAGAGACAAAATTGGTCTGAAGTTTGAAAAAGCCAAGTGTGAATGCTGAAGGGGCAGAATGCAGCCTTGACCATGAGGTGTGGCAGAGAAGCCATTCTTCCGTCTCTTCCTCTAAGCCACACCAGTACCAGTCGCTGGGGACCAGAGCACAGTAGTGCTTTCAACCCATCTTTAAGACTCCTCTGAGAACAACGGAAGGAAGGTAACTCGGAATCCGGGCCTATGGAGACAATGATTCCTCGGTGAGGTGCCGGGCTGGCAGTGGGTGTGCTGTGCCATGGCAGGAGTCCTTAGGCAGCTGTAGCGTTTATCTCTCTGGAGAAGGCAGCAGCCATTCCTGCTTCAGAGTGCGCTGCCCCAGAAGACCAGGGAGGGAATAATAGCCCAGGCTGCAGAGGGGCCCAGGCAGTCTGCAGGTGTGTGTGCATAGGCCAGCCTGGAGTAGGAGGAATTAATCACCTGCCGAAGCGGGCAGATGGGAGGGAGTTGCAGGGACCGGTGAAACTAGCAGCCAAAGCAACCGCTATATTTAGCCGGGTCCCCAAAGCAGGACTTAATTAAATTAATTCTGTGTCCACCCCCCACTCCAAAGCCCATTCCCAGGTGGCTTTCTCTCGGATCACATTACAACATGGGCCTCCACAGAGATCCCTTGACAGATGCCCCAGGCCTGCTCCTCTGGTGTGGGTGCTGAGAACGAACACAATTCCCAGCTGTTTATGGAGAGCCTGCAGTCCTGGGTACAGCGAGAAAGGCCTTGGAAGAGGACCTGCCAGGCTTTGCATCTGTTGAGAGGGACCAGCTTCAACTGCCCACTGCTGCCATGTAAAGCAGGAACCACACATGCGCCTGTGCACACACACATGCATGCACACACCAAGTCACCATCCGGCTTTCACGCAGCCAAGGCTGGTCTTCGCAGGTCCCTGTCTGTCCATGAGTTAAGCACATCACCACCTCCAGCTCCAAAACACATTGTTCAAGCTGTCTCCTAATGTAGGGAAGGGCTGAGCAAGCCATCCTAGCTCCATGCCAGCTGAGCTATTGGCTGCCAAGATTTCAGCCGAGGTCTCTTTACAGGGTATCTGTGGCTTCTGCATTCACCCCTGCTACTTCCTCTCCTCCTCCTTGCCTTATACAGCTGCAGCAGCTTAGTTAGAACCGGGCACCCCAGATGTGGGCTCCTCCATGGTCAGCTGACTGAAGGAGGGGCAGAAGGCATGCCTGGCCTGGACATCCTTCTCCCTGTTGTTGCCTAGAGAAGCACTGGCCATGGAATGTGTTCCTCAATGGAGGAACCTCGAAGCATCTGTCCGATGTCACTGTCAAGTACCCAGACTAAGTTTCTACATTCAGAAACCTCTCCCCTGCCTGCTTCTCACTGACTCCTAAGGTCTCTTGTATTTTCTCTCCTTTGCCTTACACATTGAACACTGGCGTTGTTTTTTAAAGGCTTGGTATAACATGGGCAAACCAGAAAAGGACAAAGAAGGACAAACATAGCTTGTCTCTGCTCTCCACATGAAGCCTTCTGGGGATATGGCGCTATCTGTCCACATGGGGCCTACTGGGGATGTGGCGCTATCTGTCCACACGCTGAATGCCCAGTTATACACATGGCTCCATACCTTGTTTCTTTCTCTCACATTTTCCCTTAACTCTAAAATATTCCAACTGTGTTGACAAATCGTGAGCCAGAGAAACAGCAGCAGAAACCTGCCCAGCATCACCCTGGTGTAACTCGACGGTGCATTACTCTTCCGTTGGTTTCTTTTAGAAATAAAATGTTACTGGTCTGGTTGGGGACCCAGAATCCTGTTCCTCCTGCCCAGAGCTCTACCACAATCTGCTGCTTATTGTCTCTCCTTGTCCCTTCCTCTTTTCATGTCCCTGACCCCCAAGGAACATGGGCTGGGAAGAGCTGCCATTATTGGCAGGCAGGAGGCTGCTGAGTCAACCCTGTCACCTAATGACAGGGCGCCTCAGAGCATGGCTTGGCATTGCCGCCCCACTGGGCAGTCACTGGATACTATAAACCTCCCAGGTTCCAAACAACATTGTCTCTTCCCATCAGAAGTCATTGCAAACAACATACATCATGGCGAAAAATCAATGCTGCTAATGTCCTGCAGGAAAACAGAACGCTGGACTTCATGAATTCCTCTTCTGTTTACAAGCTCACTAACAGGATGAAATGTCACTGGGTTGGGTCGGGCTCTGCTGCCTGGGGTAGGGATGTGGTCCTGTAGAAAGTGCATGCCTTTGCTGGGGTATGGTCGGTGTCAACACCTAGGAAATATAAACTCCCCAATGTCTTTATAGGCCGCCAAATGTCCTAGTATGGAGGTAGTGTTGGTTGATGCCTAAAACTGGATCTGGGAACAGAGCTGGCCATGGTTCTTCCATTCAGGACACCAATCTTTCCTGGTGGGTGGAGATGCCAGTGGGTATCAGTGTGGTAGCCAGGGGTCCCTGGAGTGGTTCCAGGCTATTTCCATGCAAGCTCATTCATCTTGACCTTCACTGCCACCCTGAGACTCCAGCTCTAGGGACACATGAGCCACACTCCGTGGTACTTTGCCCAGGTTTCTGTCACTGAAGTGCTCCCACCCCGTGGATGACCAGATCAGTGCCACACCACACCACTCAGCTGACGATGCTTTGGAGGTAACTTCAATGGATTTTGTCAAATGAGGCAGCTGAGACCCAGAGCCATGGAGCCAGGGTATCCAGGACACTGAGCTCTTGCTTCCCTGAGAGTGGCAGCAGCCCTCAGCAGAGACAGCCTTCATAGGTGGGGAGGAGTGTTTCCTTTCCATGGCTGTCTTTGCCCTGACCTCATTCCCAGTTGAGTTCCTGGTTCCCTCCTTGGCAATGCAAACTCACTCTTGGGCTCTTAGGTTCTTTTCAGAAGCAAAAAGCAGTGAAAGTGTGTGTGTGTGTGTGTGTGTGTGTGTGTGTGTGTTGCTACTGTGACATCTGTCTTTCTCCTGTGTCCAGGGAATTCGGAATTAGGCACAGGTGTCTCAGAGAAAGGGAGGCCTTCTCCCCATCCCACTCAGTGAGCAGGGCTACTGAGCAGGAACTGTGTGAGGTCCATGGCAGCCTGCGAAGGAGCAGAATATTGGAGATGGAAAGCCATTGCTTGGCACTGGGATGAAGGGGCAAGGAGAGGGCAGAGGAAACAGGAGGTTCTCCTGGGTCGAGGGGTTGCCAACCTTCCCAGACACTTTGGGGGAAGGGGCATGTGTCCACAGAAAAAGCCTACAGATTGCTCTGTCCTTACAGCCATCAGATTCCAGGGTCCCCTTTCCTGCCCGAGCTCTGGGGAGAAAGCTAACGATGGATGTGTGCTGATCACCACCTCTTTAAGAAGCAGCCATCCCTTCATACGATCCCCACAATCCTCAATGAGGAAGACACGAGGAAAAATTATTCTGGGCCTCTTCTTTCATGAAACAAGGAAAATTAGGGTAAGAAACGAGAGGAACCAGAAGACTACGTTTTCAAACCAGACTTAGTTCTCCTCTGCCATCCCGCTTGGGTTAAGACACCAGAGCTGTGGGAGAGAAAAGTGGGTGGCAGGGGATGCGGATGGGCCTGGTCCTGAGCAGCTGGGGTAAAGAGGAATCAGGAAGAGGGATGGTGCAAGGCTACAGGGTGGATGCAGGACGCCAGGCAGCAACAGTACAAGCAAAGGCCCCGTGAGCCGAGCTTGGCATTTGGGGGAAAGCAAAGATAAAGTGTAGCTGCTAGATCTATGCCCATACACATTAGCACCATCTGAAATTGGAGACCTTTTGTTTGTTTGTATCTTCTGTCTCTCTCCCAAATGGATTTGCTGACCACGCATGAGAAACAGACATTGGCTGAGGGAAGCCTCAAAGACCATGTGCAAGGGCTGAAAGGGACTCATCTCAAAAGTTAAATGCTGTAGGCTGCCCAGGACACCAGCTATGTACTTTCTGCCTGTGCATGTTGACGACAGTAAAGTTTGGCATCTTACCCTGCAATGTCCCTCCTGGCAGCTGCGGTTGCTTTAGTGAGACTCACACTGCAAGCAGCAAAGCTGGGGACAAAGGCATTTCTGAAAAGGTTCCAAGTTTGAGACACATTAGGGTCACCTGGACAACTTTGAAAACAATGATGCCAGAGCCCCACTCGAGTCTGACTACACCAGACAATCAACCAGGCAGTCCAGGAGGAGCCAGGGAGGGAAAGCGGAAGTCCAGGGCTTCCCACATGATCTGAAAGTGAAGCCAGAGCTGGGGCTAGTAGCTTAGCCCTTCCACGAGTTTCAGGGCACATCAGTCATGTCTGCCTGGCAAGTGAGTTGAACGGTAGTCTCCCTGCGGAATGGAACTGGACCAGCAGGGAGCACACAGGCACCAGAAAGGGAAAATAGACTTTTCTGCCTGAAGTAGGAAGCATAGGCAGTCAGAGCAGGATATCTGAAGACACTGGGGTTCTGGGACTACACAGTTAGTAAGCAGCATGGCCAGGACCAGACCCGTGGCCTCAACTGGAAATTTAACACTCTTTCCACATCTCAGACAGGCACAAGGTCCCTGAAAGACAGAGTTAGGTGGGGTGGTGCCAGGAGGGACTTCCCATTATGGAAGACATCACTATAGATTGGAGGTGGCCCCTGAAGCCTCATGTGTTGAAAATCAAATCCTCCAGTCCATATATATTAATGGTGTTCAGAGGGAAGCCTTTGGGGACTAATTGGATGAGGTCATGGAGGTGGGAATGCCCTGCCGGAATGAGTGGTGTTAGAAGAGAAACCAAGGCCTGAGCTGCTCTGCTCTGTGATGTCCTCCATCCTGTTGTACCGCAGCAAGGAGGCCCTCACCAGAACTGCTGCCATGCACTTGAACTCCCCAGCCTCCAAAATCATAATCTATAAAACCTTCTATTCTGTATGAATCGCCCAGGCTATGGTGTTTGGTTATATATCAAGAAAGGGAATGGGTTAAGAAAAATGTTAGGAAGGGAGGTAGAGGAGGCCACCCTGAGTTCCTTTTAAAATGTGTGTTTTCCATCGTGGCTGCTCTGACGACATAACAAACAAACCTGGATGACTGCTTTGGATGACACACAGGCAGAGCCTACTGGGGGTCCACGGAGCCACTGCCAGGGAAGAGTGGGCCAGAATCTGGCCAGTCAGCTTTGCTCCAGTGCAAAGGCTTTCCTGGGCTGATACCATACCTTTGAGAGGATGTGAACGGTCACAGCCTCCACCCAGCTTTTAGCAAGTTTGCAGCAAACAAAAAAGATTGTATCCTTGACTACCAAATCCAAATGACCTCTAATGACCTCCAAGTGCTATTTCCTTGTCAGCATGGACTGTCATTCTCAGTCTGTTGGTTGGGCAGCCATGATAGATGATGAAGGGGGAGGACACAGGAGATGTTCAGAATGAGCCTAAATGACAGGCAGGTGACCATAGACACCACCAGGAGGGCTGTTCACTGTACAGAAAGGAAAGCCGTGCAGAGAGCAGAAAGTGGCACTGGTGATGAAAGGTGGGGGGCAGCACAGGTACAGAATGTAGCTCAGTCACACACACCAAGAACATGCCAGCAACCCCAGCGCCCTGAGAGTGGAAGGGTCTGCCTCCATCCCGGGGAGTCTCCGGTGGAGGCCAGAGTGGAGGCAGCCCTTCCAGCTGTCACGGAAACTATGAATCTGGCTGAGCAGAAGAAGGTAGGAGAAGCATTGTTGGGTGGTTTCTACCAGCTTTGAGACTGTGTAGCCTCCTGGCGTACGGTGCTACCCTGGATTGCTCTCCCCTGTTCAGATGTGAAAGGACGGGACGAAGCAGAAAAGAGAGATGCTCACAGGTGCTCCTCAGAACCACAGCATCCAGCACAGAGGCCAGCCAGCATCTGGGTCAGCCAGTTAGAGAGAGAGTGCCCTGCTGCTGAATGCTGCCTAAAGAATTCTGTTGACCACTTCTCACCCCACCCACAGAAGATGAACTCCAACTCCAATATGCGGCCTGTGGGGAAACCAACACCCAGTTCTAAGATGCCTGAGAATCGCCCCTGCTTGGTTCCACCTGTCTCAACTCTCCCAAGGAATTCCCCTTCCTCCCTTCAGAACTGAGGCTGCTCCCTCAGCTGCTCCCTGCCTCCACACATCAGGCACAGCTTAATGTGTAGCAGATACAGGGGGGTGGGGGCAAGCTAGGAGAAGGGAGAGCCCTGGGGACTTTCAATCTACAGAACAGACAGTTCTCACGACATGCCATCCTGGTGACCATTGCCTGGAACTCCAAGCAGGATCTGTGCCCTCCCTTCCGTCCACTGCTGTCCCTGTTGATCTAGACAGAAATCCTCCCCTTTCCGTGTGTATTCCCTCTCTTTCCACCCATGCCCTTAGGCTCCGCCTCTTACCCAGATGACCCATCAAGGTAGTTCTCAAGTGAAGGCAGTTCCTTCCCGCCAGTTGGCAAAATTAATCATTTTTCACCCTCTGCAGAACGTTCGATAACAGAGCACAGCAGATCGATACTCCCCACCCCACCCCCACCCCTCAGTCAGCCCACAAGGATTGGCAGGATGTGGATGTTCCGATCTGAACTTAAACATCTCAAGTGGGTTCTTAACCCATCCTTCCACAAAGGTCTCTCTCCAAAAGCCAAGCTTCACTGTGGGTTTACCGTGCTGTGGAGGCTGAGCAAGTCCCAATAAGGCTCAACACAGCAGGCGTCTATGAGCCATTATTCCATTTTGTTCTCTGGGTTGGTCTGCTGTTGTGTTCTCTGGTGGGGACTTGTTGGGAGGAAGCCATGCTTTGCAAACCCAGAGCCTAGGGTCCACATTGAGCCCCCGGTTTTGAAAGGTTTTAGGCCTGTTAGTGGTAGGGATGAAGGGGCCTGAAGGCTGGTGGGGCTGTCAGTTTTGCAGAGTGGAGGTGAGGCTGCCAGGGCTCCTGCCTCTTCCTCACCTCCTCTGTCACTGAGTGGTAACACTTACAAGTGTAACCAAACTGATTTGTACCCATGAGGGGAGCAGCAGTTTCGCCTTTTGATGGCATTCTCTCGTTGACATTCTCTCATGGGGAGAAGGGCAATGTGGACTAACACTCACGTCTAAAGTTTCTAAAGACAAAGCAAAGAGCTAGAGCAGCTCACCAGCATCAGGATTCCTCAATCTCCATGTCCTCCTGGAACAAGATCTCCGGGCTCCAAGATCTCCGGGCTCCAGAGGTCTCCGGGATATACAGGGAAGAGCCAGTGAGGAGTAGAGAGCACATAGGCAAAATCTCCCACATGCTGTGACAGCAAGCCTCAGAACTGCCTCACCTCTCCACACCTCTGCACCTAGGGACCAAGTTCCTGACACCACAGACTAACTCCTGGAGTAGGAGGGGTTGATTGTGTCAAAATACAAGCTACCCTACAGGGCTATGCGTTGAGTCAACCCTGGCCTTAAGAATGGAGGAGAGGGTAGGAGAGCATGAAGTTAGGCTTGCAAGAAGTTTGGAGGTTAGAGCCCATGAACCTGGGAGGAGGGGAGCCACAGGTTCAAGGCCAGATTGGCAAGGACTAGCACGCGGTACTTGGTCCCAATTTCAGGTGATAAGACCGTGGCTCCAGATGACTCCATTTCCCTCTGCTCTGTGAGACTGGGTTAGCTCATTCCAGGTGACACCAAATTAAACTTAATCTCATTTCTCGCAAAATCAAGGATCTCTTTGCCGTCCCCTTGTTAGGTATATGGTTTGTGATCAAAGAAGCCAGGTTTCAGCCTAGGCAAGGACTGTCCTAAGTGGTCACCATGTGTTAACTCATGACATCAGAGCAGAGACCAGCCCTGTGGCACAGACTGAAGGATCTCAGCTAAGGCTGATCCCAGCAAGTTAGGTGCAAAGCCAACATTTCATCTTTTGCATTCTATGTACAGGGATGGACAAACACAGACTATGAACTGGAATATCTGAATCAAACATTGCAGTCTGGTTCACTGGGGGCATGGCATACCTGATAAGCCCTTAGTCACATACAAAAGTAGTCCCAAGTCTTTTTTCCAAATGTCCCTTGTCTACTGAGGCCAGAATAACTCCTAAACCTACCTTCACATCCCAAGAAGGGGTTCTGTGCTCCAGAGCAGGGAAGCCCCATGTCCTAACAGGAGGCCAATGATGGATTCAGTGTTGGATGCCCAGGTTGTATCTGACGCCTGTGTAAGACACCAGTTCCTACAGTGCTGTGCAGACTGGATACTGCGGGGATGGCCGAGGCTTCCAGAGCCTTAGTTACCTTTAATTAGGTGTACTCAAATTGATAGATTGATTGATTTTTTTCTCTCTCTTGAGCTGCAGAGGGGACAGCCCCCTGCTCCCCAGGTGCCCAGGGCCTGCCACTGGAATTATAACAAGTGCTAAGCAGACACAGCATGTCACTTCAGGCCTGCAAGGCCGCCACCAGCTCCTTGTCAACCCTCAAATTGATTCTGAAATTGCTTTGAGAACATAAAGTGGTGAACAATTTGAAGTCCATGTAATTATCTGAGCAGCCATTGCTGGGTGCCGCATAAGGACCTGAGACCATGTAAAGAGGCCAGAGCTATGGTTCCCAAATGAAAAGGTTAAATAGATGTTGGAAACCTCACACAGGACAGACTGTCTGTCCCTCTAGAACTGTCCCCAGCTCAGAGACATCAGCAGGGACGTTCTAGGTCACTGAGCGGTCTGTCCATGGGAATTCCACCCAGATTCTGGTTTTGCCAACAAACTCTTCAGAGTCTACTGAATCTCACTGAACGCTTACTAGAGGCGTGTGCTGAAAGACACATGATGGACATACAGAGGGGTGATAGCTCTCAGGAGCTACATAATCTGCGCAGATAGAATATCAACATAGAGACATCCGAATAACAGCATGTGACTGCTTCCAAGGCAGGAGGTGCTGAAGCCCACGTGAGAGGGATACCCAGAACTGCCAGTCACAAATGCTGGCATCTGTAAGCCCATGGTGAAGTGTCCTCCACCACACCATCTCCTGTGCTCTAAACTTCCTTGGGGTCTGGCTCAGCAAGAGGAACTGAAGCTCAGAGAGCTGAAGTCGCTTACCAGGCTTCTCCCGCTCTCACCTGGGGTGGTACGGGCATTACAGCTAATACAGAGGACATATTAAAAGTGAAGGTCTCACTCACTAAAGACATGAAAGAGAATGGCCAAGAAGTATGTTCTAGAAAGAAGAAAACTAGAGCCAAAACTTGTGATGTCATAGGGATTCAACCTATACATTTCTGTGAATAAAATAATCCCAGGCAGATCCAAATGAGGTCAGTCCCAACGCTGGTCATGCCTACAGTCACAATTTAGCAAGAAATACATCTGAGGGCAATCTCACCCCAGGGGTACCCAAACACTGACTTTAAAGGACACAGGTAGGCGGCTTCTCCTGAACCTGTTCCTCATCTTTCCCGGTGGTCATTTCCTGAGGCCTCTAACATTTCTCAAGACCCCCCCATTTGCCAGTAGCTCCCACATTACAGCCACCTGGCAACAGATGAGAAGCTTTCAGAACACTCTCTACTTCCAGCAAGGAGATCTTACTCTGTTTTGTTACATTTTGCTGCTTTATTTTTTTGAAACTGGGTCTTGCTATGTAGACTGCCCTCCAACTTGTACACCTGTGCTGAGATCTTAGGCATGCATATTACACACGGCCCTGCCTTCTTAAAAATTTTGATAAATAAATAATGCATAAGATGTAGTTTCTGTTATTTTAAAAATATTTCTTTTTATTTTTGTGTATGTGTGAGTATATGCCACACGTGTGTATGGGGGGATGACCTGTGGTGGCCAGGAGAGAGCATCAGATACCCTGGAATTAAAATCACAGACTGTTTTGTGCTGCCTGATGTGGGTGCTGAGAACCAAACTCTGGTCCTCTGGAAGAGCAGCAAAGGTTCTAAAGCGCATCACTCTCCAGTCCCCTCCCCCCATCCCAATGTGTATGAGTGTGTCTTCATATATTTATATGTATCCTGTGCCTGCTGGGCACATGTGCCAGTGAAGGCCTGAATCAGTTATCCAGCCTCCTGGGACTGGAGTTACTGACAGTTGTGAGCCACCGTGTGGGTGCTGGGAAGTAAACCTGGGTCCTCTGCAAGGGCAGCAAGTTCTCTGACTCACTGAGCCATCTCTCCAGCCTTGTTTCTGCCATTCCTGGGCATCCAGTTTGGTGACACTTTGCACACTCACACTGGTGTGCAACTACCACCTCTTCCTGTCTTTAGAACTTTCTCCCCACTTAGCACAGGAAAGACTTGTTGATTTGAACAGTGATACCCAGGTGCCTGGCAGCCCCTTGGCTCTGACACAGAATTCCACATAGCTTTAAGAGCAGATGTGTTGACCCGGGAGACTGAGCATTCAGCAGCAGCTCAGCAGCTGTCGCTAGGCACAGGAAAGGGCAGAGAACCTTTTCTGCAGTGCTGACTATAAAACCCAGCAGAAGAGCAGGCTCTTCAGAACTGCTCTAAAGGCCGACACTGAGACACTGCCTCTGCCAGCAGGGGAGGTACCAGGGGCAGAGAGGATCTCACAACAGAATCCTCCAGAAACCAGGTTCCTGTGAGCAGGCCCCACAGCGTGATTTGCCAACTATCTGTCACCTCCTTCCCACCTCCCTTTGCTCTCCCACTCCACCCTCCTCAGGAATCCCAGGCCTGGCATGAGAAACAAACGAGGGGCTTTACTCCCTGTAATTGTTCCAAATCCCACAATTACATGGTACACGTCTAACAATCGGCCCGGCTGCCCGTCTTAACCAACTGAGGGTAGATCTGGGCCTGTAGGGCCTCAGTTTCCTCCTCTCTAAAATGAGGGGTTTTTGAACCGCTAACCCCCTTCTAAGTGCCCCTTCTAAGTGTGACCGAGAATTTGAAGAACCAGTGTCCCCCTCTTATGCTCGAAGACACAGGTCAACTAATTACTTCTCAAGGTGTCACCATAAGATGTCAAAACAGTGCCTGCAAAGGTGGCAGGTTGGAATTTCAGAACTAACTTTTTTATTTTAAAAGGGCTTGGGGGGTGCAGGTAAGGGCCTATGCAAAAATGAACTGCTGGGTTGCATGTGATGAGGACTGAGCCTTCCCACCCATCCACTGACTGGTTCTCATCATTGCCAGAGTCTTCTAAGCTATTTGATATGTAGGCTGACCCCAACCTTCAGATTCTGCAACCTTCCTAAGCAAACAAGCATATCTATCCTATGTTACAAAAACAGCTGTCTTGAAAAGTCACACATACACTGGGCTTTGTTGTTGTTGTTTCCTTTGAGACAAGGTCTCAGTGTGTAGCCCAGACGGACCCCAAACTCAAGCTCCTCCTGCCTCAAGAGCCGGGATGATAGGCATGAGCCACCAGGCTCAGCTAGACTACATTGTAGGTATATTTTTATATAATAAGGACTCTTATTATGGATTTGTTTAAAAAGGAATTATCTCAGTGCTTTCCAATATATTCAATTTCTTTGGAACTTTTGTATAATGGTTTGCATAAAGTGCTTGTAAGATACCCAAGGAGCCAGTTCACCTACCAAAGCCATACAGATAGTCAGTCAGTCAGACAGACAGACAGACACACACACACCTATAATTGTACAAGCGATTGAGCCATTTGATCAGAGCCTCCACGTCCTGTCCAGCTCTCACCTATGGGAAGACTGGGACTCTGTAGTGCAGCCAGACTCTTAGCGCTGCTCTGAGTCATTAACAGGTGCTCATTGTTCCTCAAGAGGGCTCCACTAGCTTTCATCAGTGGTAACTACGGCCAGCAATAAGCCATTGGTTTAGTCTGGTTCTCCAGCGGAGTGTGTGTGTGTGTGTGTGTGTGTGTGT
>LOJH01005330.1:0-34348 GCA_001685095.1 Ellobius talpinus | reverse complement strand
TCTCTTAGCAAATTTCATGAAATTAAGTTAGTTTAAGGCATAGTTAAAATTAGGTCCTTTGATTTTCTTTTCATCTTATAACTGAATTTTGTGTTCCTTGACTTTTAACTAGAAAGTTCCTACTTTCTCTCCCTGACTCCTAGTTCCTGAAAAATCACCCTTTAAACTACTTTTGTATCCACCTGAAAGTGAGATATGTATAGTCATGTGGTTAGGGATGATTATCACTTTATTCACTGTCTTCCAGCTTCAATTATATTGCTACACAGGTCATTGCTCAGCATGATATTTACTCTTAGTTTGTCACATGCAGTCTTTTTTTATTTTGAGGACTTCTTTAGTAGAATTAGATTCAAATTTGTTACTCAGAAGTTATATTTGGTACTATAGAAGAAAAATCATGAACATTTTGAAAAATGTGAGGATATAAAAAAATGCAGTGAATTTCCTTGATATCATACTGGAGCAATTCTAATTTACACTAATTGAGGGATTGTCAGACATACTGATGTAGTAATCACAACTCACATTTATTTCTTAAGGTTTCTTCCATATTTTATATTTTATCATTTTAAAACTCATGTTGATTTCATTCATTAATTAAAGTTGATAAATGTTTAATTTGTCAAGATGTGACCCTGTTCAAATCAGCATTATATTTGGAACAACAAAAATGTTTATATATGATTTATATAATTTGGAATAGGTAAAAAATTAGAAGGAGGGCTAGAGAGTTGGTTTACTAGGTAAAGCCACTTATCACCAATCTTGCTCATCTGACTTCATTCCCTTAGTCTCACATGATAGAAAGAGAAAAATGATTCCCTCAAGTTGTTCTCTGATTTCCTTATAACTCCTATGTATGCCACAGCATTTCCCTCCTTGCCCCATGTCTCTCCAACACACACACACACACACACACACACACACGCATGCACACACACACAGAGCTGTGAACAGAAATGTCAGAAGCTTCATCTGCAGCTGAATGCAGTGTAGTCAGACTGAGCTTATAGTGAACAATTTGTTAGCATTCTTTTTTCTTTATTTGGATGTTTCACACTCACTGTAAAAGTGTTCACAAGATAGAAACTATCACACTCCTGGAATAGTACCCCTTAGGTTCTCTGATTTTTTAATGATATCTGCCAAATTGCTCCTCCCAGTTTTTGTGTTATGTTAATTTTTCTCGCATCCCTTGGTCTATATTAGTTAGTGGTCCACAGTTTATGCATGGTTATGTAGTGTGCATATTTTGAAGTATATGAATTAATATGTCTATATATGCATATTTACAACAGAAATTACTGATAAAAGAGGCCATGATTTTGAAAGAGAGTAAAAGGGATATGGGAAATTTTGGAGAGTGATAAGGGAAGGAAAAAAAATGTTTTCAGTATACTACAGTCTCAAACCTTAAAACATTTATTTTATATTCAATTTATAATTTGAATTCATGATATTGATCTATAAAATCTATTGCTTATTCAATTCTCCTCAAATTTTCATTGTTCTTTAGTTTGGTTTCATGTGCTATTAATGATTAAATAAAATTTCTGCAGACATTATGGAACAGTGTTGATGATGTGATAGTTTCATTAGCTGCTTCTCTACTTTCTGGTCTACCTTAGGAATGCTGTGATGCTATGCAAGTTCTTTTTAATAAGTCCAGACAATTTTGCATTCATGCAAATCTTCCTAAAATCTAACAGAGATTTCAATTTTTGTTTAAATATTTCATTCATAAAACTTTCTGGAATTATAGCACTAGTTAGGTATCCTTACATTCTTCTGTACTATCCAATAAGCATTTTCATTCAGCTTCATCTCACAGTACTTCCTCAGGCAACTGCTTACAAGTGGCATTGGATAGTTTATAAGCTTTGAACTCAATTTTCTCTTATTTTACTTCATTTAATACATGTTTAAAATATGCCCGCAAGGCAAAAATGGATATAACTACCCATAAAGAACCTTTGAATTCATTCCTTTATTTAGATGAAAACATATCCTTGTAGTCTGTACTGATATTTTATTTGTATTTTAATAAATAAAAATTACCTGAAGATCAGATTGCAATGCTAGGACACTAGAGGCTAGGGAGTGGTGACACACCTTTAATCCCAGGACTCAAGAGACAGAGGCAGAGGGATCTCTGTGAGTCCAAGGTTACCCTGGGCTACTTAAGATCAATCCAGAAATAGATACAGATGGTGTTGGCTTTCACCTTTAATCCCAATACTCAGGAGATAGAAGCAGATGGATCTCTGTGAGTTCAAGGCTCCCTGGGCTATACCTGATCGATCTAGAAACAGATGCAGGTCGTGGTGGCTCACACCTTCAAATCCCAGTATTTGGGTGTCACACATCTTTAATCAGAGCACTAGGGAGGTGGGGACACAAGCAGTATGGCTGGGTAGAGAGAGAAATATAAAGGGGGAGAGAGAGGAACTCACTGGAGTGTAGAGTCTGAGGTTTAGTGGAGACACAATGCAGTCTAGGTAGTCTGTGGATCGCCCCTTTGATCTGAGCGTTGGAACAGGTAAAAGGTCCCTCTAGTGGCTTACTGCTCTGCTCCTCTCATCTTCAGTTTTAACCCCTATTCTGTCTCTGTGTCTTGATTAATTAAGACCAACTAGAATTCGTGCAACAAAGTTCCCCTATGCAATTTGATTATGGTTACAAATAGCTTTCTTCACCATCCCTGCACCTAGTGTTTTCTTTATACACAATTAATATAGAACAAAAGCAGTTGAATAAATAAATAAGAAGCTAAAACGTTCCTATAGTTTAAAAAGTAGCATAAAGCTATCAGGCTGTAAAAATGCCTTATAGCACTAGCCTTTTGTTCTTTTTTATAGTTGTATATTTTTATATTTTTTTAGCCAAATTAGCTTTTCAGGTTTTACAATACCCATCTTTACTCAACTGAAAACAGACAGTCCGAAAGTTGGAAATGGCTCTTCCTTTGTATCTGTCTTCAGTTTTTCACGAATTAGGCCAGCACACATCATTTCTACACTACCCAAAGCCAAACTCTTGAACCGTTTCTATTATACATTCGTTCCAATGGAAATAATGGCTTCCATTTACCACAGTGTCAGAGGCCAGTGAAGCCAAATTGGTTGCAGCTACATTGTTTTGTAACAGAAGATAATGTTATCCCCACTGTACTTACAAATGTGATTTCCTCAGAGTTCAAATACTTTTGGAGCTAAAGTGTGATTTGATGTCTAATGGTCAACTCATGTTGTGGGGATTAAGTTAATTAAAACAGTTGCCCTACTCTATTAAAGCTCCCTGAAGACTAATTATTAAAGTGCCAAGCACCATTACAAACCTACAGAATTTGAAAATCACAAAGGGAGTTGCTTATATTATGGGAACTCCAGAATTCAGTAGATTATTGCCCGTAGTAAAAGAACAAGCCCACTGAGAGGGAGATTACCTTCTCCACAGCCACTGAACTGTTATAAAATGAACAAAGGAGAAGCCAAATGTACAAGCATTCGATTCACAGCCCTTCCAATCTGCATTTTCCAACGCTAGGCAAATATTAGAAAAGTAGTTTTGTAAAGTGCAAAGAATTCCTTTGCTCAGAATATCAAAAAATGTGATTTAGATTAGTTGTGTATCCTCTAATTTTCTGCTCATTCAAATATCAAATACCTCTCACATCAAATATCTCACCCGTAGAAGGAGAGAACATATATGGTCAGTGATTCTGTGTTGACATGTATTTTAAATACCCTGTAGCTTGGGAACAAAATGATCCAAGGGATGAGAATAGAGAGCAAAGCTTGTATCACAACTTGTAAATGTCACTGTCTTCATAAATCCTTAATGAGACTAGTGAAGAGTCAATAAATTAAAACAAACAAATCTAAAACAACAAAAAATCCTTTTGTATGTCTGCATTTTGAGAAAATTAGATTCTTAATTTTGATTTTCTTAGATAATTCCATGTATGTGAAAGAAGATGTAGCTTCCTCTTTTTTCCTAAATATGTGTTTTCTTGCCATACTAAATAAGTAGACTTATATAAATATGTAAAGCAATGATAGCTAATAATAGGAAAAACATGGATTATTAATTCTTGCCATGTTTTTCTTTCCAAAGTTAATAACACTTTGGTCTTAAGATAAAGTAAGTTTTCTATCAATATCTCAATCTACATATACAAAAACACACCTCATATCTATAGTTTTGGAATTAAATAGGACACACTCATACACAACATACAATGTACTTATGGATATATATACATACATACATATACATATATATTCTATGCTTTTAAGGAAAAATAAAATATATTTTAGAGTATGCTTAATATAATTTATTTTATTTTTGAGTGTTGGGCTCGGGTTCAAAATACTTTAAAAAGCGGCATGTAACATTTTATGTTGGTATGGGGTAAATATAACTCTCATACATGTAGGAATAAAAATTTCACAGTCTTTTGGATGAGAGAAATTAAGCCAAAAATTCATTGGAACTAAGGATAATTATTCATTCAGAGTTGTTTATGAGCCACCAGTACCTTCTGGTTTGAGGTTAGACATTTCATATGAAGTTGACTTCCAAGACCAGAATCCATTAAAAAAAGGCTTAGATCTTTTAATTTTAAACATGTCAGCTGAGAAATATTTCTAGACATCAGTTTCTATATTAACTTTCCATTTCTGTAAGTTTAGTATCAACTGGTAATATTATTGTTACTTGTCAGCCAGCAAATCAGTTTGGAAATCATGTTGTGTAGTCAATAAATCATCTTGTAAAACTCCTTTTTTCTCACTAGAGCTAAGAGCAATGCCTATTAGAAAACTGTGGTTCTCATGATTACACCAAGAAGTACTTGAGCATCAAAGTGCATATGCTGTGGCAGAGCTCATTTATCAACATGGGGAACCTGTCTCCAGCATTAACACAAGCTGAAAAGCGCAAAAGAATGGAGCTTTGGTGAAATGCACAGGAATTTGTTTAAAAATAAATAAATAAGAATGAAGAGAGAAACAGAATGACACCCATTATTTGACTTATGTGAATGAACTGACATTTGTACAATTTTTAAGATGCAGTTGCCCTGTACAAACTTTGTATTAAAAGGGAGCTAGTATATTGCATGTGGTCCCAGATTTAAGAAAGGAAAATAAGATTGAAATCATGTACAGTTTTAAAATGATGTTTGGTTGAACCTCATGATAAATCTGGATATTTACAAGGTATACCCAATAAAATTGACTTTACGTTGATAATGAACTGACGGGCTCCGTACCACAGTAACAAGATGGGGGAACTATACCTTAAAATATAGACAGAGTAGCTTTGAGACCCATTCTCACTGAGTCTATCAAGGTGTGTAAATTTATAATTCTTAATTTGCCTTGATGTCAGATATTTATATTGTTAGTCTCAAGTTTCATCTTAATGATAATGACATTAAGACATATTATTTCACATGCTTAAACAAAGACATTAGAATTATTCAGTTATGTGTATTACCTCATATATATTTTAAAACTAATTCTTAAATTTATTAATTTTTGTCATATATTAAATATGCAAAAAGATGTATATTCTGACATCTGAATTATTAACAATTATTTACAAATTTCAGTCAACCCAGGGTCTCAAACTCACACTGGTCAGATATATTAAATAAATAATAGTTCTACATTTAATATTGTTATCCTAAATTGATGTTAGTAGGATAAATGACTTGATTTACTGTCTAGACTCCCTAAAATGTTAAACAAAATACATCACAATGCATTTGTCAGTGTCACACAGAAAAACAAGTTTAATAGGACATAAAATATTACATTCAGTTGCAGCAGAGCAACATAACTACATTTCAGTCAATGACAGATCTCAGTACAGCAATGGTCCCCAAATAATATATGGCATAGTGACATCATGATTTTCTTAGTTTGTGTCAGTACACTATGTGATACTTGACTTCTATAAATTATCTCAGCAATACATTTCTCACATCACATCCTTGTTGTAATATGATGCATGATTTCACACAGAAAGAGATTTACTGCAGACATTGATTCATTTGTAGAGGCTGAGAAATCCTATCTGCCATATGCTGGAGAGCTGGAGGAACAGGGCAAGTTCATGCCCAAAGACCTGTGACCCAGAATGGCAAGTGTCGAATACATGCAAAGATGGTTGGACAAGTTTGCATGCAGAACTAATTTACCCTTTCTCACCTTCTCTGCTCAGATTCTTAGTTGACAAGACAATGTCCAATGTACTGATAATTGGAATATTCACTCTTAGATACCAGTAGTAATTTCTTCCACACATACCCTCATAGACAGTCCTAAAAGCAGTGTTATACTGTTTAGTGAGTGTTTTAGCCTAGTCAGGAAAGGACCTTAACCACCTAGCTGACTGAAGACTTGTTCTTATGACCTTAGACATTTACCTGTATTGTTATTGTTGGATGACGAGGAATGCAACAGAATATCAACTTTATTTACCACCCATATTAGAAATTTCTCTTTCTTCCAAATTTGATAGGGGTCTTTAAACTGAATTGAACTTCTCTAAGCTTCAAGGTAGTATTAGTTGCAATAGATGTGAAAGTTGGATGGGACCCTGCAGCTGTCAAAAGTACTACTTGCAGTGTCTTGCCATGACTATTGGCATGCTGGCTCCTAGTTTTGAAGACTTCAGTGACTAACGCTGCTATGATTAAGAAATATCTACTTGGAACAGATATTTTTTATCATGTGGAAGCATCTCATCTTCAGTCTGACATCATAAATCAGAACTGGCATCAGAAGGCACAGAGAACAGAAGGACTGTATAGAGACCTGCATTAAATCACCACCTAGAATTTTAAATAATGCAGTTTGTAAATCATAAATATATAACAGTGTTATTTCATGACCACACAGTAAATAACAAACAGCACCACTATAAATCTGTGTGGAGAATAACACTAGTTTAAGGTACAGTACTTCCATCATGAAAGACTACCAATTTACTGATAGTGGATTCCTGTACTTTACCAGTTCCTGATTGGCTAGTGACACCATTAGAAATAGTAGCAAGAGTAAATTTAGAATAAATATGTATGGAAGGACTATTTCAAAGTCTGCCAGCAGTTACAATCAAGATGTACTATATTTCCTCATTGTCAAATGGATATGAGCTGGAACATGTTCAATTCTGCTGTTTCATTATCATGTAAATGTGTTTCTTGCACTCAAGACACTGTCAGTATCTGGAAGCAGGGATTTGAGCATAATAGCAAAAATCTCACCTTAGCTCAAGCCCACTGCTTTAAGAAATAGTCAACCAAAGAATAAAATAAGCTTCCAAATGCACTTAGTGCTCTTTCATCTATAATGACCCTCTCTCTCTTCTATATCCAACCTTCCCTTTCTCCTTCCGCTTGTAAACTTTCCCATGTATCAGAGATATCAGTGACCTTTACTCTTCACAGTATTTGTGAATATTTCATTCTATTTGAGAAACTTCATACTTAAAGAATATGCTATTTGTTATATAGATATATAGATATATATATATATTGCTAAACACATATTAAGAATCATGGTTGGTTAATTCCTTATTACAATTTAAATGAAAATATAAATATGAAAAAAGAGGAAAAGTAATATTTAATGTCTCAACCCACTGTCTCTAATCTGCTTGGACTGATCATATTGAGTAAATAAGTAGATTCAACTATATATTGCTCATGGGATCATGAGTTCAGTGTTAAGGCCGGCTAGATTTAGCTTGTGGATTCCATAAAATGTTAAAACAGCATATCACTGTATTTGATAGTTCTATCACAAAAATAAAACAGAATAAATAAGGTACTAAAAGAATACATGGGTTTAGCAAGCACCATCGTCAGGACTTCAATACAGTGATGGTATCAAAATGTTTATTTATCATATACTGCGATATAATTTTTAATTTGTAACAATGCATAGTATATAGGGACTTCCTGATAATAAAGCAATAGTAGTAAATAAAATAAATATTCTATATTTGTTGCAAATTTGCAAATACTTTTTTAAAGTAGATGAAAATACAAACATAATTAAACACATAACAGAAATATTTAAATTGCTTTAGTATTCAATTTTCTGATCAAAGTGCCTAATTTTATAATTGGTAAGAAATAAAAATTGACATATATGTTTAATTTATAAAGAATATATATATATATATATTTATGTTATTACTTTAAAGATATCATTGTAGGTACTGAATAGCAAAAAAAAAATCCCCAAGTGAGATGACAGAACAGATTATTTGGATTTCCACAATGGGAGATGCTCACAAGTATTGTTTTCTCACTGATGTCAGGAGAAACTCCTCTGTACATCTGAGGTGACCACAGTGTTTGTGAAACCTCAATGCAGAGGATGTTATTATATCAGAGGAAGCTAGCACTGTAGAGGCTTTCATGCTGTGAGAACACATAGTAGAATATCCCTTGCCCAGCAGTACCAAGAGAGACAACATATTAAAAGCAGTGCCTTTGTCGGACAATAGTGAATGTACACCAGTTAGCAAAGGCAGTGCTTAAAGACTTCATATTTATCTTCTCACATCTGGCATAAGAGGCTAGATTTGATTCCCCAGTAAGGTAAATGCAAATACTGTAAATTAGTAGAAAAATTAAAGCTCTTCTTACAAATATACAATATAAGCAAATGATCAAATACTCTGAAGAGACTGAAAGGATAAGACATGGAAAATATTCCCAGGCCAAGAAGTGAAGAAGTGGAAAAAAAGGCAGAAAACCAGCCACCACTAAAGCTGGGATAGGGGAATGATGGTGAGAATGGTGAGAGTTGAGAAGGAAAAAGAAAAAGAAAAAGAACCTCGGCTTCACAGACAGACCTGGCCATCGTAAGAAGCTGACTTGGTGAGACACAGAAGTGAAACAGGACATGTTGAGATAGTATTCAGACTTCATTTACACACTGTAGTGAATGGTGTTAGGGTCTGTGGGATGAGGAGTGGTTAGAGAGTTGTCAAGATGTCTCTCATGAACCTCATAAATACCGTTCTGAGTCTCCAGAAGAAGTCAATGGGTCTGAGCTATCTTTACTTTGAATATTGGTTCACATAAACACACGAAATTGTACATCTAGCTCATACTAAAATCATTAGTAAAAGCATGGGTTTCTACCCTCCAAGATTGTTCTACCAATACCCTCTTAAAAAGTCTAAATTTCATACTAAATTGTAAATGGAGACTGCTCTTTTATCCCTGGCCGCCCAGACATGAGTAATCACACAGAAACTATAGTAATTACAACACTGTTCAGCCTGTTAGCACAGGATTCTTATTAACTAACTCTTATATCTTAACCAATTTTTGTTAATCTGTGTATCGAGACAAGGCTGAGGTTTACTGGTAAGGATTTAGCATCTGTTTCCTTGGGCAACTACATGGCATCTCCTTGACTTTGGCCATTATCTCTCTATATCTTTGTTTAGCTTTCCAACCTAGCTTTGCTCTCCTAAGCCATTGACTGAAACAGCTTTATTTATCAACCAATAAATGCAACAAATATACAGAAGAACTTCCCACATCAGTAGATTTTATTATATCATCTTGTACTCATGTGCCCTGAATCAACAGCCATGCCTTCTATTTTAATGATCATGTCTTGCTGTGTTTTCTTTAACATTTATCACATTTAAAACACTACATGATATAGATATACTAAATATTTACTCTGTTTCAATTATACATTAATTTTCTAATGTTTTAATATTTTTAAAAAATAAAGCTAATATAAATGAAGATGAAATATATGAATATATTATCTACTTAGAGAAACATGAAAATAATTCATCTTCTAATACCAATACCATATTATTACCAATTTATTTACCCATTTTAATCTAATGAGAAAACATGATTCCTTAATAAATTTAAATAAATTAAAAATATAATATGCATTACTTCAAAATTAGATTTATCTTATAGATTCTTTTGAAAGGAAAGGTTTTCTAGTCATTAAAGCATGTCTATATATAACATTTAAATACATTTTTATGTAATAGAAAGAACACTCACTAACACATTTGAAGCAGAAGAGTATAAGGAAGTGATTTAATCAACAAATCGTGAGAAAAGAGAACAGGAGATGACTAAAATAGACTTTTAGTTTAAATCAATCATTAGTTTAAATCACATATTTTATCTTCTCCCAAACTTTGTATCATAGAAAATAAAATGTCCACTGAGGTGATTGTAGAGATGCTGTCTAATTTGTCATCACTTTAGTTCTTCTAGAATTCAACTGAAGCACATATGAAGGTGCTATTTCTAATAAAAATAGATTTAAATGTTTTTATTTTGTAGATAAAAGAATACAATCTCTATCATCAATCTAGAAACTAGTACAGACTGCTTTACACTATGATTTAAAATAATTATTAACAAACAATAATAAACTGACAACATACTCAGAAAATGAATACCATGTTGTTTTATAAGGAATTAATAGGTACGATTATTGAATCAAATACTGAAACAAAGTGCTTCAAGTGAAGAGGGAAAAGAAAAGATGACAGAACTATTATGTAGTAATATTAGAGCAGGTAAACAGAAGTAATTAGAATTATCTCTGAATTGTTGCAGTTGTTCAGGAAGTATGGAAACTGTTTAGTAAAGTAGGTAAAGTCCAATCAGAGAAGGGTACTTTATCTTACAAGAGGCTTTTGACATAAGGACATCCTGCAGTACGAAATGGAATTAATTTAGACACAAAATGTAAGGTCATGAGAAAGAGATAACTGATTTCTTATGAGTTTATATTTGTTCTGGACTATTCCAATTACCCCCAATAAACATTATGTAAGTATTTGTATTCTCATATTCTACCATTTCCCTATAAAATATAGAAAAAATATCATTAGGGAGTAGGGAAGAAGACTCATTCTAATGCTGAATTTTAATATTATAATATATGATAAATAAGAAATATTTACAATGAAATAGCTTTTTGTTAGTGTGTTCTCACTATACAACTTATTAATATTTCTAACTATTCCATAAAAAATGATGGTTATTGCTATTTATTTTTTAGATACAAAGGCTGGAGTCAGAAACACATAGGCTGGAACTGGAAAAGCCTGAGTTTGAATTCTGAACTGTCATTTTTAAACTTATATTCTTTTGCCTTTGTGAATGATGGAAATTCATGGGCCTATTAGATCTTGAGTATTAGAATGTTCTGGCATTACATATGTGCAGAAGCCTAGCTCCATATACATTATAGTCTGTATGCTGCTGTACTTTCATTTCTGAGGACATGCTAATATATCCTTTAAAACCAAGTTTATGAATAAAAAATATTTGTTCCGTTTACAACTCTAAGTCAATCCAGAGACAAGAATCAATTAACAGAGAGAGAATAAATACATGGGTGTCGACTTCTCAGCTCTTTTTCTTCATTCTTGTGCACTCCAGACAGCAAATACAAGGAAAGGTGCTACAAAAACTAGGCTGAGTCTTCCCATATCAAATAAGACAAAACAGACAATCTCGCAAAAGTCTTGTCCATAGGTCAGCTTGTTCTAAATAATCTGTCACTGAGACTCTAGAACCAGATATTGCTAGTAACAAGTTGACAGGTATGACTAACCATCACAGATAAAAATGCCCTTCAAAGGGCTTACAAATTGTAAACTTTACATCCGATTTATTGATACAATAATTAATAATATCTAACTCTTGGGTAATATCTATTTACATATGAAGATTTTTTAATCTTCAAGAACTGTAAATTGGGCAATGGAAGAAAGACAAGGGACAAAATGGAGAATACTAACAAGCTTATATTGTCATAACCTGCTTGAAAACATGCATGCATTTTATTTAAATTAAATAATGCATATTATAAATGGGTGACAGATATATTGATTAAATCCCAAAAGCCAGCACTAAATAAAAAAATAAGGGTATAGGGAGACATGATGAATTTTGTTTGGAGAAGAACAAACTAGGGTAAATTATTTTTGTCAGATTACTGAATTTTCTTTCATGAATGAAAGAAACACTGCACAGAACCCTACTTTCTGGACTGTGCCATGGAGATAAGTGTCCACCAGAAGAAAATCAAAACACAGGAAAATGTATTATTAGCAGATGGACATATAATATAATCTACTTATTGCTTCCTGTTTCTAATTAGCTGTTGGACACTAGCAAGGAGGACTACTTGATTAAAATCACATACACATGTTCAATCTGGGAGGAAAAAAGAGGCTGGAGTGTGGTTAAAGTATTAATTTCATCTCGTCTCTTGTTTTCTCATTTTTCCTGAAGTTGAAATCTGCCCACTCTTTACACAGGAACAAGAAGTAGAGACTTACAAAGTATTGCCCCAAGAAACTTGGAAAAGATTCATGTTTTTACACTTAAAAAACCCTAAGCATTTATCAGCTACGTTATTCCTCACAATTAACGATTGCACACTGAAAATATTGTTTGCTTAGTTTTCAGAAAAAACTTTATAACATTTTTCAAAGAAATCCCTCCCCATCTCCAAGAGATATTGAAAAATGTAATTGGGAACACCCAGGAATTTGTTTTTGGTTATTTTAAGGATTGTAGATTCTCTCTTCATACCACTACATTTTGTCTTTGAAGATAAGGGCAGTGAGTTCTCAGACCACAATTTCTGTGGGTTGAAGATTTGCTACGCCTGAAGCTTTTAGCATCCCAAACTTTCCAGTTTCTTCCTGCAGAGATAGTTTAGAGATTCTCCATCTGCTCTTATAGTTTTTTTAATTATGGTTATTCAGCATTGAATTTTAGGATGAACATAAAAATTAAAGAAGATAAAGGGTTATCCAACATATGCAAGATCTCATGAAAACAAAACACACCATTCAATTAGTGTCTGTTGGACTAATTTTTAACATTCTGAATTCTTAAAAAATTGTATCATGTACATGAAAAAACCAAGGATACAAAGTTCTAAAAATTATGCAAAATATATTTTATCTGTGGACCTTGAATTCAACATATATTGGGTCAATAATTAAATATTGAACTTCCCACAATTTTTCCTTTGGCTTAATTGCAGTTTCAAGGTTTTAACAGTGGATCACTAGCAACTGCCATTAATGATTACAAATATACAGTTGATACATCCTCTTTGGAAACCAGATACATTTTTGATGTATTTTGAACCCCAGTGCAATCCAGAGTCTACTGATCTCTGTTTACTGAAAAAGCTTTCCTACTTACTCATGAGTTAGCTTTCTAATGTTCTATTTTGTACCAGATCTGGCATCATATATCATTTGATGTGCCAGCTACTAATTAACTGAGTATTAAAATTTGAGTTTTCAGTGATTAAAAGACCTAACACTTTCTTCAAGTAATATTTGCTGTTTTAATTTTGCCTTTGATTTAAAATATAGCTGGAAGCCACTGAGCATGGGAAACAGATTTTCCTCTTGACCTTGAAAGGCTTGTAATTTGTTATAAGGTTGTTTTTCATTACAAGGTTGATGGCCTCTTATGACCTTCAAAACCTGTAATTCCTACGTTTGAAAAATTTGTGAGTTATGGAAAAAAATTACAGAATAATTCACTGCCTAACAGAGCCAGCACAGTGCTCAGGAACATTAGATCTCCAGTGAATCTTTTGGCAGCCTTCATTTTGAATTATACTCACAACTTCAATGTGATTATTGACTGAATTATGCTCTTGTGTTCAGTCCAATTTTCAGTGTCCTGTAGGGAGTAAGACTTACTATTCAGTTAATTACATTAAGAGCAGAAACACATTGCTCTCCCATTTCTCAGTTTCTGTTGCCCAGAGGTGAGTTTATTGATGGATATCCCCACGTTCTGCAGCCCCCATTGCACTGCACTCTGCCATTCAATTGGCCCTAATTTTGAGTCTTCTGTTAAGCTCTGTAGAATCACAGAAGTCAGTGGTTAGAAACACTGAGCTGTTGCAACATTCTTTTTTGTCTGTATTTAAGTTTCTAACTCTTGTTTTGAAAAATACCATTCATGAGTATTTGCTTCTTTTTAAAATAAATAGTTTTTCTTACGTCTTAAATGCTTGCAAATTGCTCACACGTATGTTGACATTTAGTACTCTAAGTATCATTGTCTACTAAAATTTAGAGATGAATTGACTCTCAGGGAGCAGAGGAACTAAACTCCTAAAAGTCGAATGAATGTTGCCTGTTTTACTGGTTTCAGTTTATTCCTGAAAGGCATTTTGGGAGCACAGAGGCTACAGACAGTGTGACAAGAAGTGACTCTCGACTGTGGTCCTTACTGGTACAGATTCAAGGAAATAGCTTTGTGCCTTCCTCCCTCTGCCTATTACAATGAGTTTGGAGTTGAAAATCATTTGAGATACATAAATGATAAAGTACAGGAAACCATACAACAGATAATCTTAATATAGGAAACATCTTCTACTACTGTTAGACTGAATTTCTCTCTCAACACCAGTAAATTCTTGAGTGTCTAATACATGGTGGCACAGGAGCATGAGTATCTGTGGCCTTCAGTACAGGCTAGTGGTTATACAGCACATATATCTCATTTAAAATAGTGAAGATTTTGCTGAAGGGGAAAACATTTCAGAAAAATTTTCATACTCTGTTTTAATCCTTCATAGTATATAATAACTGTAAACAACATAAAGTATAAGTATTTCAAAGTGTGAAAATTGAAAAATAATTAAAAAGGCTAATTATTTCATGAGATATTCTCCCCCAAACACTTACAAGCAGTTATCCTGAAGAAAATGATTTGTGCATACTTAAAAATGATGGGCAGTCTCCAGTTCGAGGAGATTTAGAAAGACATTTTGAATTTGTTGGTGACTCTTGTTTATATGTGAAGGAACTCAAGTTGGCTGGATATGATTAAGTCATAATATTTAGCTTTAAAGATAAGTGCTTACCTTGCACAGCAATTCTTTTTTTCTTTTTTGCTTTAATAGGATAGTTTCATATGTTAGTAATATTCAGCATTTACAAAGCTTTAACCCAAACTATAAACATCACACTTGAATTAAAAATAAGTCTTGGGAGGAAATGGTAAGCTGTAAGCTATATTTCATTCTCCCAATCCTGTGGAAGACTTAAAGCAAACGTTTGTTCAAGGATGGGATTTACAAGGAGTGTTGCATATCAAGAACTTAGAGATGTTTGAACTGTGGGAAACACAATATTTTTCCAGTCTCATTATCTTGATTTATAGAATAGAAGTACTAATACCAATAAGTCATCAGAATACTGATGAAAGGGCTAAACATGGGGCAATTTGTATAAAAAAATTAACCTACTACCTGACATTTACTTATATAAATATTTTAATAAATGTAGACATTTTCTCAAAGTTGCCTTTCCTTATTGAGGAAACATTTGAATATTAGTATTACCTGTAGTTATTGTTATACTAATTATATTTAAATGTTTTAAATCAAGACTATCTTAATTTTAAACTTGAAAATTTAAAATGTTTTTAAGAATTTGAAAGAAAAGGAAGACAGTGCTTTCTTGCTGGTCACCCTTCCCCCAACCCTAATTTTCTTTAAACTGGATTATTTTTAAATAGTAATAATAATGATAATAATTATATCTAATAGTATAATAATAATTATATCTAATAACATAATAGTTATTATAATATCTAATAATTCAACCTCTTCTGCTGGGGTTACATTGCCAACAAATAACTTTAATTGTAGTTTTTAAAAATTCCTTAGAACTTCTCAAGAGTATATAATCCAGATAGCTGCACAAACCTCATTTTTTTTCAAAATATTTCATAAGGTAAATACTAAATTACTACATTCTGTTCTAGTGTTTGCTAAGAGTGGCACTGCAAGAAAATGTGGCACTAAAACTTTATTTTGTCACATGGAGAAGATCCTTGGGAGGCCTAGAACCCACCCACTGGTAGTCTTTCCTTGGTTGTAGTTCTCAAGAAGATGCCTATATTTTGAAGGAAAGCATCATTCTACGATAACTACAGCAATCTGAAGCAACGCAGGCTTGTCTGTTTTTTGTCTCTCTGCTTTATTTTATTTGCATTTTATTGTATTATTAGTTTTGCAATATTGGAGTTTGAATATAGGATATCATATGTGGTGGAATCTATCAATGAGTTATATACACAAAATTGTCTCCCTGACCATGAGAACAATCAATAACAGCTGAATTTTGGGTCTTCTGGCTTAACTGCAGATCAAATACACACAGGCTGAGGAGCTCAGGAGGAAAAACTTACAAGGGATTAAGGACTTCTACCTCTTGGATACTGTCAAATTATTAATCCAGTTTGCATTAAAGGTGTGTGCTCATGCATATGTGACTCTCTGTGTATGTGTGTGTGCTTGTATTTAATTTCAAAATAACCCTTCACTTTAAAAATATTCAAATTTAAATAGTTTACTTTGGCCCAGCACAGCTGTGCAATATATTGGTGCAAGTATATGGTCTATTTCTGGTCATTTCTATATCAGATGACTCTGCAATGAGAGTCACCTCTTGAAGTTGGTAATAAGCAAATCTGTTTTGCACAATGATTCTTAATTCTATTGAGGTATCATTTGTAGATACCTTTACAATTTTACTTCTTTGGGTGATTTTTTCCCTAATATGTATTTTCCATAATGTGGAACTTTCTTAATCATCATTTTGGTTGCTTTCTTTCATGTTTCTATGTTTACTTTCTTTTTCTTCATTTTAGCCCTCCTCAGAGCAAAGCAACTGATCTTTTGATCAGTTCAGAACGGTGCAAGCAAAATAAAATGATTAAGAAATTATGAAGATAAAAGTATTATTTTCTGTGGTTTTCTTACTGAAGAACTGAGGTCTATTATGGATTGAATTGAGATGTAGCTCTATTATCTCTGAAATTATAGTGCTATTGAAAACTCCAGTGCTATCTTGATAACCAAATTTCTGATTGTGACATACCAAGTGTCCAGGATAATGTCAAGAGGGATGATTGCTAGACTTTGCAGTTGGACTTTTCTCATCTAGTCAGCTGGTTACATTTTGAGATTGGAGAAATCTGTAATTTCATGACATTCAACCATGAGAAAAAAGCTTTTACAAATTTTTGGTGTTGTGTGCTTGGGTTTTAATTCCATTTTATTCATCTTTTGCACTCATTTTTTGAACTGCAACCCTCTCAATCATTAGTGGGTTTCAGTTCAAAGCCAAGGCTCAGACTCTGATAAATTTTCTTCTTTCCAAGTTAGCATGTGCATTGCCATTGCCGTTGTTCCCATCTTATTAATGCGACCATTTCTATGATGGAATGTTTTGCAGCAGTCTTCCTGGTGTCCTGGCTTTTATAATCATACTATGCTTGTAATAACTGTGCTTTCTGACCATAAACAAAGAAATGATTTTTAGTTTTTATTAACTTTATTTTTCTTGCACAACACATCAGTTACTTTTCCTATTCCTGCAACCAAATTTATGAAGAGAAAGAAAGATTTATCTTGCTTCCATTGCGAGTGTACAGTCAATAATGGCAGTTACATCGTGGTGTCAGGAAGAGACTTGAGGAGTCTGTCCATAATGCTTCTGCAGTCAAGAAAAAGAGAGTTAAAAAATATTGGTATTCTGTTTACTCTGCCCTTTTATTCAGTCTGGGGCCACAAAATGTAAAATATGGTGAGCCACATTTAATAGCTCTCTGACTAACTCACTTAACATAATCTTTTATATCATTCACAAACGTAACCAGAAATTTTCTTTTGTGTATTTCTAGA
The DNA here is from genome assembly GCA_001685095.1 of Ellobius talpinus. NCBI lineage: Eukaryota > Metazoa > Chordata > Mammalia > Rodentia > Cricetidae > Ellobius > Ellobius talpinus. The sequence continues at coordinate 16,577 of LOJH01005330.1, read as the reverse complement.
TCCAGACAATCTGACAATCATTATTAACAAACATAAGCATATTATAACAATATTAGACTATGTTGTATATTATCTGAAACTATGACATAACTCATCCATCTTTATACTTTATTAAATTTCTAAAAATCTACTTTTCTATACATATGAAATACCAACTTCTATTAATAATGAGAAAATATATTCCCAGAGAAATGTACATATGAAGCAAATACCTGCACTTTATTTTGTTCTCTATATTAATTAAGATATTCTGCTAAATCTATTACTTTGAAAAAAATACAATGGAAAGTTTCTTATAATGATTTTTAGCTTTATTTTTTTGTGTGTTGTTTTTAGTTGACTTACTAATTGCACCTGAATCTACAAATATTTTAACTACCTTCTGTGGCCCCATAGCCCCACGACCTGCATTCCCCCAATCAGTGACCCACTGCTCAGGCGACAGCCTGATGGAATTTCCGGTCCAGCTGGCACCTATTCTGCCACTGCCACCAAATGCAGGTTTCAACTAAATCTCTGTTGTTCTCTTTACCAATAAAGACTCGGAGTCAGATGTTGGGGGCGAAAACCTGCAAATTCAGAGAGGACTAGAAATAACCAACTGCCCTTCCTTCATGATGGAGACCCAGCAAGTGAGCATCTTTCCACCTGTCCCAAACCAAAAAGATCATGAGGAACCAGTAGTAGTCCCTCCCTGCTCCTTCCTGTGCACCTCTATACTCTCTGGCTGCTCTATACTCTCTATGCCTAATTCCTGTAAACTAGTTGCTGGCTCTGCTTCCTTATTCAGGGTTAATTGTGTTAACACAGATTCAGGTTCCACAGTGCTATCAAATATCCTGCAACAATTTTGCTTTTCCAATAGAGTTAATGAGGTGACTCAGTGCATAAAAGTGCTTGCTGCCAAGTCTGTCAATCTGAGTTCGGTTCTTAGAAAACATATGATGGAAGGAATGAATCATGTCCCATTGCCCACAAAGCTGTCCTCTGTCTTCCACATGGCAAACACACAAATCACGCACACACACACTCACACACACATACACACACATAGTTCCTAAATTTATTTTTTAACTCTTACAATAAATTGACCAAATTTGATATATATATACATATATATATGTATATATATACATATATATATATGTATATATATATATATAAACGTGTGTGTGTATGTGGTGTTAGGTGCTGAAAGTGGTCCCAGATATTTCTGTCTCTTTTACTCTGCGACCTCCAGAGACCTCAAAAGGCATTGAATAGACAATGGATACCCAAGTAGCAGGAAGGAATCAGTGATGAATGAGAATGTGGCTTTGTATGTTACCCTTAGAGGAGTGAAGTCCTCTAATCTTGCTCAAGAGAAGTTCTTTAGAAAGGCGATGTCTGAAACATTCGGAAACCTGGCTACTGCACACAAACCAGAACCAGTAGACGCCTGATGAGGACCATCAGGGATCTGGGGCAAAAATGTATCTGGAGGTTGAGTGGCTGTGAATATAAAGAAGATAGTCAGTCTAAAGCTTCATCTTGACTCAAGATCTTATTGTCAGCAGTGAAACTCTTCCAGGATTGTAACCAGAAAAAAAGCCGAGTGGATGAGCAAGTTCGTATTCATGGCTCATCCCTAGTGTCCCCTCACTGCTTACATATGACACAATCACACATGGGAGTCAGGATTATAGAAATAAGTCACACGAACTGCAGCTGTGTTAAAGTGTTTGGTTATCCCTCACGGTTTCAGAGGCATCAATGAACTCACACTGAAGACAAACACCATGAATATAAGCACTATTGGAAAGCCTTTAGGGAATGCAGTTACGTTCAAATATATGGGAGAACTCACAGTGGAAAGAACTGTACGGATGAAAGCAATGCTTGAATGTCTCCTATTCTTTGAGCAGCTCTCAAAGACATGGAGAAACTCACAGGGGAATGGAGCACTATGTATCTAAGCAATGGAGGAAAGCCTCCTGTGTTCTCAGTTCATGCAGGAGGTACTAAAACTGCACACTGCACAGAAAGTCTACATATGTCTATAACTGAGGGAAAGCTTCAGTTTTGTTTTCCACCACGAGTGAACCAGCTTTGAGGACAGAACCTTCAGTGATTCCTGTTTCTTTCTTAGACAGGACAGAAATTACCAGTCTTTGTGTGCAAGTAATATGGAGAGGTGTTTGTTTCTTCCAGTTGCATTTTGGTGTACAGAGGAACTTTTAACTGAAGTAAAAGTCTGTGACCTCTATTTGAGTGATATGTAAAGGCCTACAGTGACCTCAGATCACCCAGAAATCTTCAAATAACCCACACTGAAAAGAAAGCTTACCTACATGAGTGATGTAGGGGAATCTTTAGTCCACTCAGTTCTTTTCACAAATATGAAGCAAGCCACCTTCCGCAGTAACCCTAAATGTAGAAAATAGGACAGCATTATTATGAGAATGTGAAGCACTAATCTGTCAACTCAAAGCAAAGTGTGTTTTCCTGAGCTAAATTCACATATATAAAAGAATACACCATGGTGACAAATCTCTTGAATGGAAGTTCAGAAGTCTTGATCTGGTACACTGTTAAGAATGGACACTAGACCAAAATCAAGTAGAAGTGTAAAATTTCAACCAATTTGTTAATTGCAGAATATATTCTCAAAAATCAATGAAAATTCTTCATAAGGTATAATCCTATGAGTATAAGCAATAAAGAAATATAATCCAAAATATTTTTAGAATGTTCCCCAAAATACACCATCTGAAGGAAATGTTCTAAATTCATAAGTATATTGTATTTATTGGTTGCTCACTCTGATACTCATTCAGATACCTGAAGTGTGTATGGCAGTTACTTGTCTCATTTTTGTGATAGGATACCTAAAAAGGGCCATGGCACAGCCATTTATGAGAGGAACAACAAAAGTCCTAAAACCAGCCCAGCCGCTTGACAAAGATCCAGCAATGATGAGCTATATGATGGCTGCCATGCCACTTTTGAGTCTGTTCACCACCTGTTGCATAATTAGGGGACATTTGATATTTGTACAATTTGGGGCTATTGGATTGATTAATTTTTTTTTTCTTATGAATCATCTAAGTCTTCTCCCAGGTGCACTGCTTCTAAGTTTCCCCAGGGAATTCCTGAACATACTACTGCTCCTGCTTTTAGGGAGATACCCTCATCCAAGGTAGTGCTGGTTCAGTGGTTTTCTAGGGTTTACATGACATTTGTTATCTGTGTGAACACTTCCAGAATTAGGTAGAACATGATGTACTAACTATCATACGTTTCTAATGTGGCTTGACTTCCTTTAAGTGACCAGTATATGTTTCAGGGATATCTCTTAATCAGATATTGCTCTGGACATCTTTGATTTTCTACATCAGAAATACGCTATTGTCTTCTTTCTTACTCACTTTGTCCATGTGACATTATTATGGTAACTATGAAGGGGATCAGGAGAAGTAAATTTGAACATCTAGCAAGAAAACATTCCTGTCTAAGGAAATGAGAAGCAGCTAAAAAAATTAGAATTCTAAACCTACCTCTATCAGACTGTGATACCAAACAAAAATAACTATTTAGATGTTCCTTATATTTAATTTCAAATAAAAAATTCTTGCTACAGTATTTTTGCAATTACAGGACAGGGTAGAAAAAATGCCAATGGGAGCTGAATCCTAATAAACATTGACTTAGTCATTGTACAGTGACAGTAAAACACAAAAATATTGAAAAGTGGTCACAAACAGGATCCCTAAATACCTGAACTGGTATAGTCTTTACGTAATTATGGCAAACGCGGGACTCTTGGCACTTTTGTAAATTCAAGTACAAGCTGCTCCTTCATGTGAGGAAGCATTTTATTAGATGGGAAAACGTCTGCCTCAGCTAGTATAAAAACGCCACCTCATTGATAATGAAAATGAAACATGTGGTGGACTTCTTGGTGATTTTTGAAAATCACGGATGTAATATGCATGCATACACTGAGATCTACACATAATGAACAGTTATTATGTACAGAAAGAGTTTGTGCCTTCTGTTCTTCCTTTATTCTCCTCTGTTTGCTGAAGAGCAGTGTGTGTTAGGTGGTATACTTCCAGATTACCATCTCCTGCCTTGACTTCAGTACAGTATCTCACTCAGCATCCTATCCAATGAAGAGATGCTGAGTGAGATACTCTACTAGTGTACGAGCAAGTCAGTAAGAAAGAGTGACAATTTAGTTTAAAATTAATGTGTTGGAATAAAGTTTCAGTCAGCATCCTATTCCCTGTGGGAAGAACAAAACTGCCAATCATTTCACAGTGTAGAGATTAGATGGAAAATGTATTTTTAAAAAAAAATGAACCTTTTTCATCACAAAAGCTAATTATCTTGCATTTTCTTTTTTTCCATCCTGAAAGAATGTGCAGCAGGGCGTGAAGTACTCCACTGCAGGCTGGAAGGGTATGGGGAAGGATCAGCTTGGTTCTTCAGGTGTTGATACAGAAGAATCTCTGCCAAACCCTCAGGAAATGGCTCTCTGTTGGGGCTAAGCCACCACCCTGCTGAGCTTGCTTATGGTAATTAAATGAGTATACCTTAATACTTTTATGGATAAAATAGGAAGATAAGTATTTATCAAAATTTTGTATTGTAGCTGATTACTTAGTCTAGAAACATATCTTAATATTTCACAGGGTAGAGATTAGGTTGAAAATGTATTTCTTAAAAAATTAATCCTTTTAATCACAAGAGCCAATTATTTTGCATTTTCCTTTTCTCCATACTGAATTTCTCTCACTTCGCCCCCTATCCCTTATTTCTTAGTCTTGCTTTGCTTTCTGCCTCCTACCCTCACCCCCTCAAATCTGGCTTTTCAGGCAACTTTGAAAGAAAAGTAGAGACAAATGAGAGTTTTCAGTTAGTTTTATTCAGGCTGTTCTTCGATGCATTAGACTGAAGTTCAAGGGGGGGGAAATATATACACTCTATCTTATCCTTTCTTTGGCATGTTAGACTCACAATTAAATAAGAACAAGGTTTGAACAGTGGAAAGATTTTTATATTTTCATGAATTTCATTCTTTTATCTTTATAGAGGGATTCAATTGCTGGAATCAGGATCTGGTCATATCCACAGATGTTCTCATTCTTTCAATGTTTTATTTATATATTCCGAAACAAATACTATGTTATTGCTAGGACCCTGAAAATCAGTAATCATAACACATAACACAATTGTGTGTTCAATACATTTTAAGTAAAGTCAAGATTTAATCGTATGAATGCTTGGAGTAATGTATGTGTTCCAGAAATGTCAGCACAGGGTTTTCTATTTGAAAATAGAAAATTGGTTCTGTTAACTGGATTCAGGAAAAGAACATAATGAAGCTCTGGCCCATAATAATTTTTAAATGATAGTAGTTGTCATGTGAGGATAGAAAAATGAGAAAAAATGTGTCATTTCTAAACATGAAAAACATCATTAGTAAGCAAATTATGGTTAAGAATTTTTAGGAATTGAGAGTTCACTGGTGTAGGTTCTACAACATTTCTAGGAGATGCAGTCTTGCAGCTATCGTAAGTACCTAATCAAGACTAAAACAAAGAGGAAAACTGATATGCTAATACGAAAGGGGTATATTTCAGTAGACTGCAACCTTAGACAGACAACTTGGGAATACTAAGAGCAGGCAAAATATCTTCTCAAGGATGAATTCCAAATTTAATATTACAATACTAATTGTCAGTCCAGAAATCAATGGAAATGGAAGTCACATGTTGAGTATAGTAGGTTGTACTGAGAAATATATATACATATATACATGTACTTATACATATATTAATGAAATGTAAATGAGGTAATTATATTTCAATTAAAAATTAATTAATTCAAAAATTAGAATTTCTCCTAATTCATGTATTCTTCTCAGTTTCTATAACTAGAATCTGAAAGTAGGCTTCTTAGATATAAACCATTCTATGCCAAATAAAGGAGTTTAAAATTTGATTGAGAGACCTTTGAGAAGACCAAAATTTTCTGCAGAGGAGTGGTGTTCTCATTTGCATAATAAGAAGATCATTTTCAGAGATTATTCATGGCATGGAGGAAAATACAAGCACTGACAATGATTATAGACCTCCTGAATTTAGCCTACAAAGAGGGAAGTATAAATTAAATGAGACATCATTATAGGAAAAAAATCCCAAATAGAATTAATTTCTATAAGCAACATAAATGTATGGAATAAACAAATCAACATGAACTGGAAGAGTTATGTTTATACTCAGTAAGTTGTGAATCACCTTTTGAAAAAGAAAGAATACTGACTGTAATTTTCAGTTTGGAACATATTTTTTAGGCAGTATTTTATTTTTATTTCTATTCATTAGGAGATATCAAATAAATGTAAGTATAAGAATTTTAATATTTTAACCACTTTGAAAGACTATTATGTTCAGAAGGCTGTTTAAAGTCTGTGACAGATCTTTTAACCATAAAAATTTTAATCTATCTTCACTTATGGAAAGTTTCAATTTAGAAATTAATTAGATTGCCCAGGAAATATTTAACATCCTTAGTCATCAGAGAAATGCAAATCAAAACAACTCTGNCTCTGAGATTTCATCTTACACCTGTAAGAATGGCCAAGATCAAAAACACTGATGTCAACTAATGCTAGAGAGAACATTGGGTAAAGGGGAAAATTCTGCATTGCTGGCAGGAATGCAAGCTGGTATAGCCCATGGAGATGCTCAGAAAATTAGGAAACAACCTTCCTCAAGACCCAGTAATACCACTTTTGGGTATATATTCAAAGGATGCTCAATTGTATCACAAGGACATGTACTCAACAACGTTCACAGCAGCATTGTTTGTAATAGCCAGAACCTGGAAACAACCTAAATACCCTTCAACCGAAGAATGGATAAGGAAGATGTGGTACATTCACACAATGGAGTATTACACAGCAGAAAAATAGTAACATCTTGAATTTTATAAGAAAAATGATGGAGCTAGAAAACATTATTTTGAGTGAAGTAAACCAGACCCAGAAAGACAATTCTCACAGTACTCACTCATATGTGGATTTTAAACATAAAACAAAGAAAACCAGCCCACAAATCACAATCCCAGAAAATTCAGACAATAATGAGGACCCTAAGGGAGACATACAAAGATCTAACCTACATGGGAAATAGAAAAAGACAAGATCCCCTGAGTAAACTGGGAGCATGGAGACCTTGGGGGAGGGTTGAAGACAGGAGGGGAGAGGCAGGGAGGGAAGCAGAGAAAAATGTAGAGCTCAATAAAAATCAATATAAGTAAATAAATAAATAGAAATTAGTTCCATTGGTTAGGCTTCCAGACACATCTTTTGCAGGTTGCTTGATTCTTATTTGACCCAGTCCTCTGAGTAGCACATTGCCTATTCTGGATTGTAAAATGTACAAGTATGAATAAAGTTTGCTAAGAGCATGAATCAAGTTAACAACATGGAAGTAATTATCTATCTCTGTTCTTGATTTAAGTTCCTGCTTGTACTACCCCAACTTGATGGGCTGTAAATTGTAATTGTAAGCTTGATCAAACCATTTTTCTCAAAATTGCATTTATTGAAGGTGTTTTTTCACAGCAAAAAAAATGAAGTTAGAACAAATTTTCTGAGCTTCAACCCATTCATCTATAAAACAGGTTGAATTATAATTGACTAAAAGATTTGTCTACCATTTTTCAAAAGGGCCTGATATGCTTACAGTTTCTGTTGTAGCATTTGACTTGGAGGAAGTAAGGATAAAGTATAACTCTTAATTCTAATGCTCAATTACTATGAATTAATTTTTAATTAATTAATTACAAATAAAAATATTTTTCAATTTAATGTTACAAATTTTTATACTTCTAGTGGCAACAGGGTCTTGGAGGGGGTCTCCTGTGACATGATATTCATAAACATTGTGTCTTAATCAGGTGACTGAACAGGCCACAGGATTAATAATAGTAAAGGTTTTTTATCTTTAATTTTCAGTTTTTTAATTAAAAACATACAAGTATCATTAAGCGAACTGAGGAAGCTTGTATTTATGCATTTTCCATTATGATAGATAGATAGAGAGTGTGTATATATATGTGTGTATATATATATATATATATCAAAAATTAATGAGAAAAGAGGCCATTAACTGTAGGAGAGCAAGGAGAAACATATGTGAGTTTGGAGGCAGGAAAGAGAAACAGGAAATAGTATTATTATTCAGTGATTACAAAAATTATATTTAAAAAGAATATATAAATACATTTAGATATAGATATATGAATAGATAGACAGATAGACCTCCCTCTAATCACTCTATGACCCACACTTACTCTCAAATTCATAGCCTCCTTTTTTAGTTATTATATGAGGATATAGATATTCTTCATATATATACATATATATATATATAATATAAGTGTGTGTGTCTATGTGTTTTCAGAAAAATCATTTTGTAGTGGCTAATCAATCAGGGGCTCATTCTTGTGGAGACTAATTCTCCCTCAGCAGTTGTTAATTGCATTTTTTTCTTACTACAAAGAAAAGTGTTAATTACTTCCCACAGGCTGGGAGATGCATTGAGAAAACCCATAGCTCAAGAGTATACTTTTCAGGTTTAGAGACTTTCTGCTAACAAAAGGAATGGAAGAATTTTCTGAATCCGTGCACTATCTTTGACCCTCAAAGGTGTCTTAGCTATTTTTTTCCATTTCTGATTTTTAAAAAATAAAAATCACTGAGGTAATTCATCAAGGAACACATTTAGTTGGGTTTTCAGTTCCAGATTGATAGAGCTCATACCCTCATCGCAGAGCAGACATGACAGCAGAAACAGTTGCCTCACGCCTTCAGCAAACAGCAAGCAGGGAGCACAGTGGGAAACATGAAGCTTGACATCAGAGACACATCTCCTCCAACAAGGCCACACAATCTAATCTACTACAAACAGTTCCACAAACTGGGGATCAAGTATTTGAACACATGATTCTTTGGGGACAATTCTCATTCAAACTGCATCAGTAGGTAACTGATGTTCTCTATAGGAGTAGATTTAAACAATCTTTGCTTCAATTTAGTGCAGTTCACTGGGCAGGTTTTCTTGGTTGCTGAGTTCTCAATTTAACCTTAAATTACATTGGCATTCTTTTATTTCTTAGCCCCTTATTGTGTTACTTGTCATAAACTTCATCAGTTCAGATCAACTCCTTTCATAGACTTCTAAAATAATCAAATTTTCATCTTTTTTCTCCGTATTTCTTTTCTCATCCTTATATTAACATTCTTTAAAAATTAATGAACATTTTAGCTGGGCGGTGATAGCGCACACCTTTAATCCCAGCACTCAGGAGGCAGAGGCAGGCACATCTCAGTGAGTTTGAAATCATCCAACTCTACAAAGCGAGTTCCAGGATAGGTAGAACTGTTACAGAGAAAAGCCAAAAAAAAAAACCCAACAACAACAAAAAAATTATTTAATCAAAATAAAATATAGGTCATAATTGTTATGTTTTAATGCTATTTTTAAACTTCTGTTCTTCTCTCAATACCTTTTATTACCTCCTTTCTCACCCAGATTCACTCATCCTCAGTTGTCTAAAAAAATAAAGCAGACCTCTTAGTAATATCCAGAGAACATAGCCTCAAAAGATGCTTAAGACTAGGCACAAAGGCTGCACAAGGCAACCCAGTAGGAAGAGTTCCAAGTTCAGACAAAAGATTCAGAGACAATCCCCCTCCACTTCCACTGCTGTAAGTCTCACAAGAAGCTGCACACCCATAAGGTACATGCAGAGGACCTAGTTCAGACCCATACAGGGTTTGTGATGCTTCAGTCTTAGTAACTATGAGTTATGCTTAGTTGATTCTGTGGGCTGTGTTCTTGTCCTCTACCCCTCTGGGACCTGAAATTTTTCCTTTGTTTTCTGCAGGGATCTACTGGCTGTGCTTTGTGTTTGGTTGTTGGTCTTTTCATCTTCTCTCATCAGTTGCTTGATGATTCTCCATTGATGACAACTGGACCACATAAAATATCAATTAGTAATTACTTCATTGATTTTTGTTTGCATCTCATGTTTAGTTCTTTCTTGGGTCACTGGGCTGTCCTACATCTGGTTCCTTGGCAATAGACAGTGTTGGGAATGGCCTCCCTCTCTTTAGTGCTCCCTATCTTTTGTGGCATGTAATTGGTTTGCCACTCCCACAAATTCTCTGCTAACTTTATTCCAGCACATCTTGAAGTAGGACAGATTATAGGTAGAAGATTGTTTGGCTGGGTTGATGTCCTAGTCCCACAGCTAGGAGCCTTGTCTGGTTATAGAAGAAGAATAGTTTGGGTTCCATATTCTTCATTACTAGGAGATTTTGCTAGGGTCACTCTAATAGATTCTAGAGAGTTTCCACTGCACTGGGCTTCTATGTTACCCTGAAATGCTCTCCATTTCCAATTGTCTCTCTCAGCACTCTCTCCCTCTGTCCCACCCCACTGCCTGATCCCTCCTATTCACATCCAAAACAGTCTCCATTCCACCTGCAAAATCTATTTAATTTTTCCTCACCAGGGAGATACATATGTCCCACATTGAGCTCTCAGGGTTTCTTAGTTTTTCGAGGTCTATAGATTGTATCATGGTTGCCTTTTATGTTACTGGCTAATACCCACCATGAGTACATACCATGTTCGTCTTTCCACGTCTGAGTTACTTCACTCAGGATGATCTATTTTAGTTCTCTCCAGTTTACTACAATTTTCACGTTGTCCTTGTTTTAATAGCTGAGTAATACTCCATTGTGTAAATGTACCATATTTTCTCTATCAATTCTTTGGTTGAGGGATATCTAGCATGTTTTCAGTTACTGGCTGTTATTAATAAATCTGAAATGAATGTGGTTGAGCATGTGTTCTTGTGTTAGGATGGAGATTCCTTTGGGTATATTTCCAGAAGTGGTATAACTGGGTATTGAGGTAGATCTATCCACAGATTTCTGAGGAACTGCCATATTCTTTTCGAAAGTGGCTGTACTAGCTTACATTCCTACCAGCAATGGGGAATATTTCCTTTTTCTACATTCTTGTCAGCATGAGCTGTCTCTTGTTTTTTGACCTTAGTCATTTTGACATGTGTGAAATGGAATTTAAAATTAGTTTTTATTTGCATTTCCTTGATGGCTAAGGATGTTGAACATTTCTTTAAGTGTTGCTCAGCCATTTGAGATTCCTCTGTTAAAAAATCTTTTTAAAGCTATACCCCATTTTCTATTGAATTATTTGTTTTGTTGATGTCTACATTCTTGATTTTTTTTCTGTGTTTTATGTATTAGGCCTCTTTCAGTTGTGGAGTTGGTGAAAATATTTTCCCATTCTCTGGGTTGCCGTTTTGTCCTATTGGTGGTGTCCTTTGCCTTACAGAAGCCTTTTGGTTTCATAAAGTTCCGTTCACTGATGGCTGACCCTAGTAGCTGTCCTAATAGTCTTCTGTTCTGGAACCTGTCCCCTTTGCCAATGATATCAAGGGTATTCCCTCTTTCTCTTCTATCGGAGTCAGTGTATCTGGTTTTATGTTGAGGTCTTTGATTCACTTGGACTGGGGTTTTGTGTAGGACAATAGAAATGGGTCAATTTGCATTATTTTACCTGCTTGCTTCCAGTTAGACAGAACCATTTTTTGAGGTTGCTTAATTTTATCTCTTGTATATTTCTGGCTTCTTTAGCAAAAATCAGGTGTTCACAGGTATGTGTCTTTTTGCCTGAGTTCATCTTTAATTCAATTCTATTTATAAACTTTTCTGGTTTTATGCCAGTACCATGTGGTTTTTAATAAAAGAACTTTGTAGTGCAACTTGAAATTAGAATGATAACACATCTGAATATTTTTTATTGTACAAAATTATTTTACCTATCATGGTTTTTTTTTGTTTTTACATGTGAAGTTGAGTATTGTCATTCCAGTTCTATAAAGGATTGTGTTGGAATTTTGATAGGGATTGCATTGAATCTGTAGATTGCTTTTGGATGGATGGCCCTTTTTAGTATGTTAATCCTACTAATCCATGAGAATGTGAGAGCTTTCCATCTTCTGACATCTTCTTCACTTTCTTTCTTCCAAGACTTGAAGATTTATCATACAAGTTATTCACCAGCTTGGTTAAAGTTACACTAACATATTTTACCTTATTTGTGGCTATTATAAAGGATTCTGTTTCCCTGATTTCATTGTCTGTCCATTTGTCATTGGTGTAAAGGAGGAGTACTGAATGTGTTATAGTTAATGTTGTACCCAGTCATTTCACTACATTTATCAACTTTAGGGATTCCCTGGTAGAATTTTTGGGGTTCTTATGTATACTATCATATCATCTGAAAATAATGTTACTTTGAGTTATTTCTTTCTGATTACTTTCCTGATCTCCTACAGTTGTCTTATTGTTCCCAGTAGAACTTCAGTTACAATGTTGAACAGATATGGAGAGACTGAAATCCATTGTATTGTTCTTGATTTTATTGGAATTGCATTGAGTTTATCTCCACTTAATTTGATGTTGGTTATTTACTTGCTGTGAATTTACTTTATTATATTTAGGTATATACCTTGCACCTATAATCTCTCAAAGACTTTTACCATAAAAGGGTATTGGATTATGTGAAAGGCATTTTCAGCATCTAGTGAGATGATCATGTGAATTTTTATTTCAGTTTATTTATATGGTAGATTTCTTTGACTGATTTTTTCTTTTGTATGTTAAACCATCCCTATTCTGGGATGAAGCCTATTTGACACTGAAATTCAAGAAAAATGTTACTGCTTCAATAAATTTTCTATACTATCTAGCCAAATATCTCTGGTATATTAAAACTAGCAGTGTGTTATGTTTCCTTGCTGTCACCTTGTATTTTCGTTTTGATATCATTAGATATTATATAATAATAAGAATTTCATCTAACATTCACCACATATCAGTTTATTAAGATAAAATGCTGAAAATGATTTTTGTTGCTTATTATGATATATAGACAGTATCTTCATTATTCCAGGAATGTAATATTTCATACTAAACATACTTATAACAATCAAGGACAGAACTAGACCTAAACTCTAGACAGAGTAGTATACTTCATAAAATTTTAAGACTACATCTATGTCTTCAGTCTTAAAAGATAATAGTATTGATAATAATAATCAGGTTTTTTCCCTAGCTTATTTCAGGTGTTTGGGAGATGAAAAAGATTGTTTTGAGATCATTTTGTTTTGTTTTTATTAGCTATTGGAAAACAAAGCATTTTGATTAGCATCAATCATTCTAACTCTCTTTTAATATAGGCAAAAACAAAATATAAATAATGGAAAATGAAGTACAAGAAAGCATAACAGATTAGAGAGAAAATTCTGATTAATTTGGACCGTCAAAGAAATGAGATAAACAAAACAAAAGCATAGTGAAGAACATTTCATAGTAACTCGTCTAGCAAGCCCTACATGCGATGATGTCATCTTTATCCTACTTCTTCTCCTGATGGTTCTTGAAATACTATAAACAGTAGACATAATGATGCTCAAAGAACCTGCACTTCATTAACCTGGGTAACCTCATATGTAGAAATAGTTTCTTGGTTTTTTTTTTTCTTTTGTATTAGTAAGCAGAAGTAATTCTAATCTATAAAACTAGGCCAGGAAGCAATTGACCCAACCAGACTCTTAGATTCCCCTATGCCATGTTTTAATTAGAAATTTACCCAGATTTTTTCTAATTAGGAATTCAAAATATTTTGTATGGAAATCTCTGAAACTCAGTTCGTGTGAAATCCTAAAACTATAGCTCCTTCAGAGCTTCTAGAGAGTGTTTGATGGATTTCACCAAAACAACAGGATAATTTTCCAAAGATGACTTACATGGATCACATGACTGACAAATATCTATCTATAATGTCAAATTTGATGTGCTCCTTTTTACACTAATTGCAGTTTCCAAAAAATTTCACCGTGTAATCTCAATCTTACACTTAAGATGGTAGGGATAATCTACTGAGAAAGATCACTTCTATTTCCCTCTATTCCTTTTTCTGTCTCTGTCTCTTTCTTTGTTTCTCTCTGTGTTTATACAATCATGTGGGTCATATGAGTGTATATATATATATATTTTTCAGGTATATAGGCACAGATGTGCAAGCACATGTGTGCAGGCACATGTGAATGCCTGTCACTATGCATGTGAGAGCCCAAGGTTGATGCTAAATATCTCCCTCCATCATTCCTCATCAAGTATGTGGAGACATTGTCTGTCACTCCGACACTGGAATCACCAATTCAGCTTCTACAATCCACCTAAGTTTCTCTGGGAATGTTCTTTTTCTGCCTCATATATGTGGCAATGTAAATGAACTTTTGAGTGCCTGCCCAGTTTCTGTATGGACTCTGGGGACCTCAACTACATCTTCATACCTCTGTGACAAGTGTTTTATTCACTAAGATATTTTCTCATTACTTCTCTACTTTTATTTAAAACATTAATCATATTATTTTATTCAAAGTCATGATATTAGCTTTCATACATGCCTATGAATTAAAAAAAACAAGAGTTAAAAGGGAGGTGAGAAGTGGAAGAAAGATGAAGACTAATTGCTATAAGCATGTAGAAGCTACTAGAGTATGTGAGGAATGACAGAAAGAGATAGTTAAACGAGAGAGAAATATAGTTGATGTTAAACGGTTGACTCTAATGTCATCATTCAGTTTAGTCTCAAAGAAGTTAATATGTTAAGTAAGTATGAAATCATAACATAGAGGATAAAGTTTTTCTACTTGTTTTTCTGCATGATGACAATGACTGAATATTTCTAAACTTCATTCAGTCTTCCTCCTCATCATCATCATTACAATTATTATCATCATTATTTTAACAAATTAATTCTAAAAACAAGGATTCTTCCTTTCTTCTTTGGAAAATTTTCACACTTAATTTCTTAGCTCAAGATGATAGAACTTGCCATAGAAGGGGCAAATGTTGTAGGAAATACATTGAAAGGAAAAGTTTTAATTATAATCTAGATGTTGAGTAGAAGCAGAGCAACTATTGGTTTCATAAAAGCTAACTGGAAAACTTCAACCAACTTAAAAACTGATTAATGTCTAGTCCTTCAGAGTAGATCAAAGCAAGCAGTGACTGAATAGATCCATTTCTTTAATTTTTTTTAGTTACTCACCGGGATTTTGTAATACTGAGATATTACTTCCAGTCAGTAAGCAAGATTCTTATTATTTCCAATGAACACAGGTTAATATCACAAGCGTTACTGATAAATGAAAGTCTGTACATTTTTTTCTTTTGTTATCTACATCATTTCTACAATTCAATGGTAGAAGTTATGTGTCTTAAACTAAGACACTTGGGCCAAATCAAGCTCTTCACTCTTGAGTGGGTGTGAAAGTAAAAAAGCTTATGCATATTTTTAGTGGGTGAAAAATACTATGTGGCTTTTGAAAATAAGACCATATATAGTGTGCAAAATTACACTCTTAGGTTCTATAAAGTTGTGCTATTGAAAGTCACTGTCAGCACATTCATTTGCTTTTAAACTATAGGTTAATAAACCTCTGGATCAGAGTTTAGGACTTTGGACAAAGATAATATATACTGAGAGACAAAATCTAAACCATGTCCACTTCATATTTTACATGAGTGCTGGCTGATCTTAGATGCAGGCTTTTAAGTGGTCTGCAATATCCAGTACCTTTATGATTGTTGTCCCATTTCCTCCTCTTTAATTTTCTGTAATCTGTCTCCTCAAGGGCTAACACAGTCATCTGTTTAAAATGAAAAAAACATCCCGTTAGGCCAATAATTATAACTGGATATTGAGTTTCAAGTATCTTCAAAAAATACAAAACTGTGTAAATCCACAAGGGAATACTTTGTTTGTCAGCATATGTTAATGCCTCATTAACAAGTTTGTTGCTCATATATTATTTATTATTTGCAATTTTAGGCTTTCATAATTTTTTGATTTTTTTCTTTTACAAAGCTGTCTGAAACATGGAAGATAATAGATGTGAACCAGTGAGAACCTTAAAAATAAAAGAATGGAGCAGTAGCTGTCTTTTGGAAAGCCTGTCATTCAGTTCATATTAATTTATTACTTCTATCAATTAAATGGAGAAATTCAAGAAAGATAAATATAGAAGTTATAGAACATACAGTAATCAGAAACATTGGAAATTGTATATTTATTTGCAATTTTATTGTTATGATTATTTGTAATTTATTTTACTCTTACTGCTTTGTAGTGATATTTCACTTGTATTTTAATAAATAAATCATGAAGCTCAGAGAGTAAAGAGCCACACTTATCAGTCTTACAGACCAGGCACTGGTGACACACACCTTTAATCCAAGTAGCCATGCTAGATTGCCATAGAAACTGAATGGTAGCAGTACATCTTTAACCCCAGTACTAGAGAGGAATATAAAATGGGAGGATTCTCTGTTCAGATCAGATCCCCATTTTTTGATTGGGTTATTTAGCATTTTAAAGTCTAATTTCTTGAGTTCTTTATATATTTTGGAGATCAGA
>LOJH01005329.1:42978-56476 GCA_001685095.1 Ellobius talpinus | reverse complement strand
CTTGCAGACCAGGATGGCCTCGAACTCACAGAGCTCCACCTGCCTCTACCTCCCAAGTGCTGGGACCAACGGTGTGCACCACCAGCTGCAGGTCCTCTAGTTTTTCTTTGGTGGCTTGCACATTTTTTAAGGTTTTTGCAAAAGGTCCCACAATATGGATTTGTTTGACTATTCCTGCATGTTCATAGCATTTCCAGCAAAGCTGCTGAAGTGTCTGTTACCCATTGCTTCACATTAAACGGGGGCATTAGTGCTGGGGAGATGGTCCTGTGGATGAAGTGCTTACTGCACAAGCATGAGGATTCACCCACGTGGAAATCCAGGTGTGGCTGCTAGCTGCTCAAACCCCAGAACTGGAGGCCGAGGAGACAGGAGCATCACTGGGACCCTCTGGCAGCCATTCTAGCTGGAAAAACAACAAGCTCCAGGTTCAGGGTGGGTGAGAGTCCATGTCTCTAGGGAACAAGGCAGAGAAGTGCTACAGAGGGACACCCACTGCCCGCCACCCACCGCCTGGCCTCTGCGTGCACCCACCGCCCGGCACCCACTGCCTGGCCTCTGCGTGCACCCACTGCCCAGCACCCAGCGCCTGGCACCTACTGCCCAGCACCCACCGCCCGGCACCCACCGTCCAGCACCCACCACCCAGCCTCTGTGTGCTTGCACACCCACTATTCTATTCGTGTCTGTTTTCTTGTTAAAAACTTTCCAACTTAAAGTTATGGTGACCCACAATGTTTCGTTAACTTGTGTACCTGCCTTGTCCCTATCCTCTGAGAATTTATAATGCTCACTGAAAAAAACAAACTGTCTTAATCCTCCCCTGCCCCCAGTCTATGCCCTGCCCATTTGAGAGCAGTCACTACGTAAAGGGGAGCAGAGTAAGCCAAGGGTCTCTGAGAGATGGTCGACAGATGCATACCCGTGCCATGGATGGTTGGAATTCCTCCAGCCCAGTGAGCACACCTGCTAATGCAAGGATACCCTGACTGGATGCTAAGCCATGAAATATAGTATTTCATGTTTATGATGTGCTTTACTTTTTAAAGGTACCTAAGGATATTTCAAAATGTGGATCTATCTAGCAACTTTTACTTTAGGTAAGTTTGAGCCGAATTGTACTTATATTCATCACTGTAATTGATTAGATTATAGAGCGAGAATTGGAATGCAACCAATAGCCAGATTATTTCATATAAAATCATTAAACTCTAGGAATTTCTTCCTTTTAAAAACTTGATTCTTGAAAATTTAAGTGGATAACTTTAAAGGTATTTATTGTCACTATAAAAATTACCTTCATTTCAGGGAGAAATTAATATAATTTAAAGAAATAATCTCATTTTGGAATTTTAAATTATAAAATTGTATTAGTTCTAATGTAGAGTTGTAACAGTGCCATAGTTCAGTTTCAGTTAGTGATCTTACAAAATTAAGTAAAAATTAATTAGAAATAGGCAAAAGTATTGCAATACTGATGAATTAATAGTTTTGGTGGAATGAATGTAGCATTAAGCAGATGTGAAAATACATCCCAAGGATATGTTTTGGTAGAGAAAATATAAATCTCCTTTGGTATAGAGATATTTGTGGAGATCTGTTTAACATAGCTAGGCAGACAAACCAAGCTGATAATCAATCAAATACGCAAATAGTAGACCATTATGACAAAGTGTTAAGCTGTGACCCATACGTAGGCTGGGCTGAATTGGGTATTGTGATAGAAGGAGGATTCTGTCTGCTGTAGTGTCCAGATGGAAAAGTAGACTGCAAAATAGCATTCACCAATCAGAACCTGAGTCACGCTGGAGCCAGGGCATTCACCAATCAGGACCTGAGTCGGCCTGGGGTATTTGCCAATTGACCCGAGTTGGACTGGAGCTGGGGCATTCACCAATCAGGGCCCTAGTCGGACTGGAACAAGGGCATTCACCAATCAGGACCTGAGTAGGGCAGGAGCCAGGGCATTCACCAATCAGGACCTGAGTTGGGCTGGAGTGAGGGTATCCACCAACCAGGACCCTATTCGGGATGGAGCTGGGACATTCACCAATCAGGACCTGAGTCTGCAGGAACAAGAGCCAGCAGCTCTGTGCACATACATCAGTGGTGCATAAGCCAGTGCTTTGCATTTTCAAAGATTTGTCTTTAGTTGTTAATAGTCAACTATTTATAAAATAAACACAAATATATAATGTAAAGCTACTGCGTGTATCCCTGCAGACCAGAAGAAGGCACCAGATCTCATTACAGATGATTGTGAGCCACTACATAGTTGTTAAGAATTGAACTCAAGATTTCTGGAAAAACAGCCAGTGCTGTTAACCGCTGAACCACCTCTCTAGCCCTGTTTGTAGTTGTTTTTGCTCATGTGTAAACTATGGTCGAGAGAGTCCTACATTATTCATGACAATCCTGTACTTCACTGTACCATCAATAGAACCACATTTGTGGACATAAGAAAGTTCAACCTGGTATGAGATATCAGACTTTGAAGAAGAAAAAAAAGATGCATGTTGTACCAGTCAGCAAGCGTACATGACCCACAACATAGCTGTGCATTTCTCGTGCAGACACGTAAGTTGGGCGATGAGGTTTTGTTTCATTTCCAGTCATGCTTTGAAGTGCTCATTTAATAGCGTTGCTTCCACGTGAAATAACAGGTGCGAAGTAATTTAGCCCAGAGTGTAATTCCTCTTGGGAGCTAGGACTGCTAGCGGTTCAGCTTTGCTTCTGTGAGTTCTTACATCTGAGCCTCTTCTCAGTTACAGCTATGATTTGTCCCACTCACTTCAGTATAACCTCACCGTCTTGCGAATGCCCCTGGAGATGCTAAAGTCCGAAACCTCCAAGACACGCCAGGAGAACTTTGACATCTTTGAAGATGAAGGGTTAACTACCCAGGGTGGCAGCGGTAGGTGGTTCCTCCATACCTAATACATGCTAATGTGGCATCTCATTAAGTTCTCTCACTTGTCTTGGCCTTATCCCTTGGTGGTCTCTATCCTTACATGGGTTGTTAGGAGACACAAACTTGACCAATTTATTTTTAAAGCCATCCTTAATCACCATGTGATTTTGTTTATAGACCAGACAGAAATTATATGCTGTCGGTTTCTAGAAATTATTCATATACTTTTTACAATCAGATCTAGTCTTTTGGTGAAGTTTTATGGAGAGTTACTCTTTGAATACTGTAGAGTGTACACCATTTTATTTTCCTTTATAGAGATTAGTCAATTTATGAGTCAAGATTGGGGCAAAACTTACCATGGGTTGCCTGTTATGTGCTGGACATTGACATACGATATTCTAAGCCACATAAAACCTCTGCTGGGTAGGTACAGCCCAGTTGTGCAGAAATAAAGACAAAGTAGGAAACTGAGGTCTAGAGATGAAGATCAAATGTCAGATGGTCAGTGTCCAGAGGCCACTGATACTGTGACTGGCCTCAGCTTGAACAGACTGTATCAGTCTATATCAGTCTCTCAGAGGTCCTGCTTCTTGCCTGGCACCATCAGGCTACTGCTAGACCACAGTACTAGCCTGAGGAGCCCCTGGAGACCTGACTAAGTCAAGCACCCAGTGCCCACTTGCCCCTCTGTCAGCACCTTTATTGCCAGAGTTTTGGGATGGTCTAGAGCTAGCAAAGCAAACAGCTTGCTGTTGTGAATGCTGTGGCAGAATCCTTTCAAGGGTAAAGTTAAAGTACCTTAGCTGAAGAAGGACAGCCGTGGAAACGTGGTAAGAGTAAAGTTAAGATACCTTAGCTGAAGGACAGTTGTGGAAACGTGGTAAGCCAGTGGTGGCTCTGAGTTCCTTGCTTCATGCATCTTAAGTGCTCATGATGTTGATGCAGGGGCAGAGGCAGAACCCATTGTACAGTGGACGGAGGTTTGTCCTTGACGGACACATGGGAGGGAGCTGTGCTTCCCCACGGACTCTGTTCATGCCTGGCCTGTTTTCAGCTGCATGTTACTCCGGCATTGCACTCTGATTAGAGTTACCTGATTATCACTTGCACCGAGGCCAAGCAGGTCCGTGCTTCAGACACGTGAACTGTGATCCAAATTATGGGGTACCCATAGAGGTCAGGCAGCCAGTGAGTATTTAATAAAGCCAAAAATGTCGCTGAATTTGCCCCCTGTGCCACCCAGATCTGGATTTGAATGTATGTTCTGGGTTCTGGAGTAGGCCTCTGATGTGACTTTTTAATGTCTCGAGCAGTTCTGGGTGGCTGTGACTGAAGAGATGTTGCCTCCTTGTTGCTGCTGTAGACCACCGCTAGGTGATGTCACGGGGCACATACACCATACACCCTCTCCCAGGAGAAAGTCCAGAAAGTTCAGAGCAGGACTTAAGGACACAAACGTGCTACCAGAAGCTACATTCTCTTCTCAGTTTAAGAAGAGAAACCAATTCTTGTCCTTTGGTCGCCTAGGGATTGTTCCCTGTTGCTCGCTGGTGACTTTCCGTCTGGAAGCCAGCAGTGACTGGTGAATTGTTCTTCACGCATTGAGTCACCCAGAGCTCACGTGGCCGCTTCCCTTTTCACCTGTAAGAACCCTTGATTATACTGGGTTGTGTGCATGAGCCACAATAATCTCCATGGCTCAAGTCATCGTATTAGTGCCCTCGATTCTGTCTACTTCTGTGTCTCCCTGTCGTTGGTGTAACATATTACCAAGTGCTGGCAGTTAGGATTCAGTTGTCTTTCCTGGGGTCGCAATTATTCAGCTGGGGAAGCTGGTAGGAAATGGGGAGTGCGGGTAGAAGACGGTAGAAGAGTAAAATTGCCAAATCTCCACGACATCTCTGGTGTACCAGGAAGAGCGTTAAGGATTCAGATAAGCGCTTCAGTCCAAACATCTCTGAGATGCGCAGGAGCATTTCCTGTTTACAGGCTGTGGAGAGACTGCTGTGTCCCACATGAGTTAGTTATTGGCAAACACACTCATTAGCCAACTACAAGTATTTAAGTCGTTTTGTTAGAAGGTGACCAAAAGAGGGATTGTGCCTCTGAAAAGCCCTTTGGTGCCGGAGCTCAGGGATATAGCACTTTGAAAAAACAAAAAACCCAGCTGACCCAGTGTCTGNGGGGGGGCCAGAGCAACATCTGTCCTTTTGCAGGGCTAGCAGTGTTTTCCAGACACCACACGCCCCTTGTGCTTACTCTTAGTTCTTTAGTTTTATGTTTTATCCTGCACAAGTATCACTTATTCTGGTTAATACATCCACTATGGTCAGGGCATGGACAGTCCAAGAAGCATTGCCAAGGTGCATATAACTGGCAGGTGTGGAAGGCTGGGGAAGGCCTAGAAAGACACTAAACAAAGTCACAACAAGATGGTGTCACCTTAGCCATTTCAATACTAAGTCACTGGTTTAAAGTGGCAGAGTGGGAGATTGTCTGATACAACACTGTACCCCCAACCTTTGGGCAGGCTCTGATCTCTCCTCTCTTGCAGGGTCTCCTGTAGCCCAGACTGGCCTCAAACTTGTAAAGCTGAGGATAATCTTGATTTCCCCCTCCCGTTTCCTCCTCCCTCAAAACTGAAATTAGAGGCATGGGCCAGAGATGTATCATTGCGCCTGGTTTATGTTGTACTGGGGATTGAACCCAGGGCTCATGTATGCAAGGCAAGCATGCTACCAGCGAGCTACATCTGAGCCCATACACAGTTTCTTATATGATGCACTGAAACAGCAGAGGACATCTAGATTTGACTGTTTGTTTCATGTTTGTATGTGGTATGTCTGGGCGCCATGTGTGTGCTTGCTGTCCATGGAGGTCAGAAGAGGACATTAGATCTCCTGAAACTGGAGTTACAGATCATTGTGAACTGCCATGTGGGTGCTGGGAATCAAACCTGGGTCCTTTGCAAGAGTAGCAAGTGCTTTTAACTGCTGAGCCATTTGTTCAGCCCCTAGTTTTTACAAATTAAATTGGAATATATTCAACCTAAATAAATACCCAGATGATACTTTGAAAGGAAGAAGATAAGGTTACCTGACTGCCAGCATCTAGAGTATTTAATTCACTCATATAAATGTGCTTATTTCTTATTTTTCACTCCATGGAAGTTCTGTGACACTCATCACTATTTAATAAGTTCATCTTGATACAACAGTGTTTGGTGATACACAAAAAAGCCTTGATGTAATAACTAATGCCACACAGGAAGTATGAACAGTGCACCCCCTTAACCTAAGCCCATCACGTGCACAGTGCACCCTTACCATAAGCCCTTCATGTGCACGGTACACCCCCTTAACCTAAGCCCATCATGTGCACAGTGCACCCCCTTACCCTAAGCCCGTCATGTGCACGCACCCCTTACCCTAAGCCCGTCACGTGCACAGTGCACCCCTTACCCTAAATCCTGCATGTGCAGTTGGTTCCCACTTTCTTTTGAGTTAAAAACTTTGATAAATCAGAAGGCTCACTTCTTGTTTGACTTTGAAGGAAACAGCACAGTGCCCGGAGTGCTGACGGTCATTGGATTGCCCTGGAAAGTGACGGTGTGTCCAGGCTTGTATTCTGATGTTAAAAACAAGTTAAAATGTGCTGATGTCAGTCAATGTCTTTATCTTTCTGTTGCCAACTCTTGTTTTTCAGGTGTGTTTGGGATCTCCAGTGAGCCTTACATGAAATATGTATGGAACGGTGAACTTCTGGATATAATCAAAAGCACTGTGCATCGTGACTGGCTGCTCTATATTATTCATGGGTTCTGTGGGCAATCAAGTATCCTTTTCATAACACTTAAAGATGCATGTATTATGCCATGCCCGTGTGTAGAAAGGTATACACTGTAAGATTGCAATTATCACTCTCTACCTGCCCTAGTTAGGGTTACTACTGCTGTGATAGCACATAATCCCATGACCAAACTTGGGGAGAAAACTGTTTATCTGGCTTATGCTTCTACATCTGCTCATCATGGAAGGAAGTCAGGACAGGAACTCAAGCGCACAGGAATCTGAAGGCAGGTGCTGATGCAGAGGCATGGAGAGTTGCTGCTTACTGCCTTAACCTTTGTGGCTTCCTCAGCCTGCTTTCTTATAGAACCCAGGACCACCAGCCCAGGGGCAGTCCCACTCACAATGGACTGGGCCTCCCCATCAATCACCAGTTCAGAAAATACCTGGCAGGCTTTCCTGAAGCCCAGTCTTACCAAGGCATTTTTCAATCAAGTTTCCCCTCTCTCAAAAGACTCCAGCCTGTGTCAAGTTGACATAAAACTAGCCAATACAACACTTCTGCAGGAAAACTTAGCCATATAAGTAGAAATACAATGAAGAATGCAGACTCTCTGACCTTTTAGGAGCACAGAAATACTATAAATACCAAGGATGAAAGAGCCATGAGCTTAGTACTCTTATTATAGCCAACGAGGATTGTGCATGCCTGGGAGAAGGAATGGAGTGCCTGATAGGTGGCTAGACCATGGCAGCCTCACGAGACCTTGTCCAAAGCATAAACATCAGTCAGGGCCTAGCAATGAGTACAGAGAGAGGTCACAGGTTGGACAAGCACCACAAGACCTGGAAAAGATAGCTGTTTTCTTGTGACATGTGTACAACTTCAGGGAGATGAGATGTGTCTTAGTTGGAGTTCCTGTGGCTGTGAAGAAACACTATGACCATAGCAACTCTTTATAAAGGAGAAAATTCGATTGGGGTGATTTACAGTTTCAGAGATTTGGTCCATTATCATCATGGCAGGACTGGGGCCATGTAGGCCGACACAATACTAGACAAGGAGCTGAGAATTCTACATCTTGACCTGCAGACAACAGGAAGTAAACTATCTCATTAGGTGTAGTTTGAGCATAGAAGACCTCCAAGTCCACCCCCACAGTAACACACTTCCTCCAACTAGGCCACACCTACTCCAACAAAGCCATATCTCCTAATAGCCCCACTCCTATGGGGGCCATTTTCTTCCAAACTACCACAGATGACATGGGAAAGATAAGTGTGGGACTCAGATTGCCTCAGTAGTCAGCTGCAGCTCACCAGATTGCCTTTGTCAAGCTAAGGACTTGTAGTTCAGTCCCAGAGTTCTTGAACGTTTAGTTCAAGAAGGTGATATGTATAAAGTAGTCTCTGAAGCTTGAGTTGACAGCCATTGTCCAGCTGCATGAAGTAAAAGTGGGATGAGGGATATGTACAAGAAAAGACTGCAGTAGTAGCTGGGGCCTGACGAGGTGGAGCCCTGCCTTGGGAAGGAATGTGATGGGTAGTGTTGATCCTGCCTTTGTGTTGTGAGGAGGAGGAGGGCAGGACAAGCTATCCAGCAGTGGTTGGCTTCTCTTGCTACCTTTTGAGACAACTGAGGGCATTTGTGAATTCTGTTGGACTTTTAGAAATCTACAGTAAAATCATTAGAGGAATGGTTTTTGAGGCCATCAAGTGGGTGATGGGGCCATGGTTGTACTGTCTTACACTCTCTGGAGTGCTTGGGGCGGCAGCCGAGGGGCACAGCCTTGAAGAGCCACAATGCTGCTTCTTCTGTACTGAGTGGGGGATAGGAGAGGCTGGACATGGCAGACACAGGAACTTTGAAACAGAGCTAGGGGAAAACCTGGCTCACTTTATGATCACTTAAGCACCTGGCAAAATTAGGTCCTGAATCACTTTTGTTTCTTCCCAAAACTCCAGTCTTCTGGGAAGAGTGTGAATGCTTCACCACAAAGATACCAAAGAGAATGCGCTACGGTGTCTAAAGACCATTTCTGAAGTGTAGTTCTAGCCTGACTTCTATTTGCAAGACTAGCTCAGGGCCTGACATACAATAATTATAATAAATGTGTGTTTTTAAAATAGTAAACAGCATCATTAGGTTATCATTTTAAAGCTCATTAGTTTAAATGATGAGCCCGGGCTGCTGGTGATCAGTCATCTAATGAATTCTGGAAGCCCGTGTAGTGTAGGAGTAATTGCTGTCTAGTAAGCATTTACTACAGGGCAGACACCAGAAATTTTACAGCAGTCCCCCCAGCTTATCCTCCCGGCAACCCAGCAGTGGTACAGGCTGGTGATTCTCGTAGCCGGAATGCTTTCAGCCAGAAGTGTTTCAAAGTTTGAATGTTTTAGATTTTGGAGTATTTGTCTAAATCTTAGATAACCTGAGCATGGACTTCAAGTTCATTTATGTTTCATACACATCTTGAACATCGGGACTGAAGATATTTATGTGATATTTTTAGAATGCCTATGTTTTGATTGGCCCATAGCACAAGGTCAGGTATAGAATTTTATAATTTGGAGTCATAATGGTACTGAAAACTTCTGATTTCAAGGCTTTTTTTTTTATTTTTTGCTCAACCTGTAGCTGCTTTTCTGTTCCTTTTTCTGTAGATGAGATTGTAACTCAGAAAGTCAAATGACTTAAACAAGACGCTGTAATTGATGAAACAGTTCATGGTGACACATTGAGGGTTTAGGCTTTGGGGTGCTTTTGCAGTATTATATCACTCCTTTCCTCAGTATCAACAGCTTTTTCCTAATTTACACTTAGATTTAAATGGCACAGGCCCTTGGGAGAGGCGTGCGATGTTAATGAGTGAGGAAGGACTGGCTGTACTTACATTATTACTTGGTTACAAGGAGAGACATAATACAGGAAACCTGTGTATTTTCTTGAAAAGCCAGAGAAATCACCACGTGAGCACATGGGGTGTTGCCATCAAACCCAGACAGATCTGAGGATCCATTGGGTGCCCTGCTATTTCATTCCTGGTGGAGCTCTTAGTGTCTTAAAAGATTGGACAAGATGTATTAAATGCATAAGGGATAATGATTCTTGTAGCTTTCTGTGCCAACCACAAGTGCTGAGCTTTAACTTGGTTTCTAAGAGCTATTGATCTACGGACGACCTGTGTATGTGACTCTCATAGCCAGAAGGTCCAGTAAGTTTGCTGGGACTCGTTTTCTCAAGAGAGGTGCGAACTGTGAGGTGAGACGACAAACTGCATTGCTGTGGTGGTCTAACCTTTCCCATCAGTGACGACAAACCACACTGCTGTGATGATCTAACCTTTCCCATCAGAGACGACAAACCACACTGCTGTGATGGTCTAACCTTTTCCATCAGTAACGACAAACCACACTGCTGTGATGGTCTAACCTTTCCCATCAGTAACGACAAACCACATTGCTGTGATGGTCTAACCTTTCCCATCAGAGACGACAAACCACATTACTGTGATGGTCTAACCTTTCCCATCAGAGACAACAAACTGCACTGCTGTGATGATCTAACCTTTCCCATTGGCTTTGCTGAGAGTGACGAAGCTATGGACTTCTAACAAATTAACTCCCTATTATCCTAATGCATTTTGTTTGTGTGTGTGCATGCGCACATCTTTTTGGTCATCCAAATTGTATTTTCTTAGATACTTGTGTGTTTTTTAATCTCCTGAATAATTTTACATAATTGTTTTTCTTTTCTCTGCCATCCTACCATTTACACTGGCCAAAATGTTATTTGATGTTTTTGTTGAGTAACTAATTTGATTTATTTTCCAGTCTATTATCTGCTGTTGTTAATTGTTTTTTCTTTATCATGATTTAATCTGCTTTTTCTGGTGTATACTCTGAATATTGATGGTGTGTATCTTACCTCTTTTAAGATGCATGGAGAATAGGAGTTATAATTTTATTGTGATTTTGAATGTTTCTCATTTAAAAGTTCTGAGAGCATAAGCTATCTTTGGTTGCACCTTCCTCTAGGGTGATGTTGCAAACGAAGTGGAGACTGAGCAGCTCGTCTGCGATGCTTCGGTGATGTCTTTTACTGCAGGCAGCTATTCTTCTTATGTACAAGTTAGAGGATCGGTTCCCTTATACTGGTCCCAAGACATCTCAACTATGATGCCTAAACCACCTATTACACGTGCGTAAGCTGGCCTGCTGGAAGTTGCTCTTGTCTGCTGTCATTCAAGATGATGATTGTTGTCACATAATAAGTACTTGGGTTGGGGGAGATTTTGGTCTTTTGAGCAAGAGTGTATGGAGGAGTGGCTTCTGTTAGCTTTCTGTAGTGGATTCAGCCTTAATTTAAACCATTAGTGAATTGCATGTTATTTTGCTTCAGAAATGACGGTCTTTCAGATTTAATGAGTACTTGCTGGATTAATGTCTAGTGAGCTCCTTGAGATTTGGGAAATGAAGGTGCTAGGTTAGTTGAACTGTATTTCTTTTCGATGTTTTTGAAAACACTACACTTCTTTTATTTCCGCCTC
The DNA here is from genome assembly GCA_001685095.1 of Ellobius talpinus. Lineage (NCBI taxonomy): Eukaryota > Metazoa > Chordata > Mammalia > Rodentia > Cricetidae > Ellobius > Ellobius talpinus. The sequence continues at coordinate 45,224 of LOJH01005329.1, read as the reverse complement.
ATAGTGCCATTCAGGTATTTTTCTACCTTTTTTCTTCTCAGTGGACCAGGCGGACCCCTTCGCACATGTAGCTGCTCTTCACTTTGACCAGATGCTTCAGAGGTTTGGCTCCCCCATCATCATCTTGAATTTAGTGAAGGTATGATGTGCTTGCCACATACACTGGGCCACCTTTCCTCAGACAAAGGCATTAGCCAGCTGCGTTTTGCCTTCCCCAGAGAAAGAGGGGAGGACAGAGATGGGGGAGGGATGGAGAGGTGTCTGCTGTGCCAACTTGCTGTGTTTGCGCTAATGTTCTTCAACCTCACATCCCATGTGGCTTCTTCTGAACTTGCCCTGGGAGCCAATAGTAGATCTCTCTAAAGTGATCTGGTCTACTAGTGTAGCACAATTAATAAAAACCCAGAGACAAAAATTGGGATTCATCCTGAAGCTCAGAAAAGCAAAAGAGCTAGCCATGGGCTTTTACCTCTACCTTAGTCCAAGGTGGCGATCCTGCCTCCAGGAATCTCAGAATGAGACTATGTGTGAGAGCTATCTCCTCCCATTTTATATTTCTCTGTAGTTCTGGGATTAAAGGCATGCACCACTACTGCCAGGTTTCTATGGCAAACCAGTGTGGCTACTGGGATTAAAGGTGTGTGTCACCACTGCCTGGTCTGTAAGGCTGATCAGTGCAGCTGTTTTACTCTCTGAACTTTAGGTAAGTTTTATATTAAAATACAAATGAAATATCACTACATACCAGGCTCCTGATTCCATTGTGTGAACTGGGTCTGCATTATATTCCTTTGTCCCAGGACAACCTAAGAACACAGATGAAGCTGCTGCACCCTCACTTTGATATACCTCACTCCCTTGGCAGTCTGTAAGAACTGCAAACCAATGTGGATCAATAAATAGGTGCAAGTGTTATAGCTCGGGAGGGAAAGGTACCCTGACTGTCAGAAGCCAGGCTATACCTACAGATGTAAAAGGACATTATCCTGGATACCTACAGCTATGAGAAGGAAGATATCTGGACTGTCAGGAAGTCAGGCTATACCTGTAGCTGTGTTCCAGTAGGGAATGGTCTCCCCACAGGATGTGGCAATCCTTCTCCTCTCTGAGAGAAAGCCAGTACAGCTGAGCCCTGTTCCACTCTGCTAAGAGAGTTTCCCAGCAGAGGTATCCATTGTTGCTCTGCTCCGCACCACTAGGGAGTTTCCCAGCAGAGATTCTGCTATGCTCTGGCAACAGGTCTTCACCCAAAATTCATTTAAGAGATTTATTTGGGAGGAAGGAATCCAAGAGGGTGGCTGCCTCTGCCAGGGTGGAAAAGGGCAGCTATCAACTGAACAGGCACAGGGCTTATATAGGGCTTCTTAGAGGCAGAGTTTTGCTAGGGAGAAGATTTTCAGGGTGGGAATTGGTCAGATTTCAATCCCCTGAGCTTGTCCAGGGACTAGTTGGTTTCATGCGCATTTGCAGAATGTGTTTCTTTGGCTCTGGTTTCAAGGATTGGTTGATATTGTGCTCAGTTGGTCAGGGCCCAAGTGTGTTTCCTTGGCTCTGGTTTCAGGACCCGGGTGTATTTCTCTGATTCTCATTTCAGGGCCAAAGTGTGTTTCTTTTACTGGCTCTACTTTTAGGGTCATGGTGGGATCTTTGGATGATCCTTTTAGCCTATAATCGGATCAGAAGGCTTCATTCAGAAACGAGGTTCAAGAATCAGGTGGACCTGTGAGAAGCTCAGGCTACATGGTATAATGTCTCTCAGCTTCTTCCTCAGAGTACACTGACTGGTTCACACACCATGGATACACAGGTCAAAGGCCTAGGGTGGAGGGCAAGATTAGCCAATAAATTTATCTAAATCTATTACACCCAAGTGAATTGAAAGAACCTCAACCAGTGGCTAAGAAGACCTTGAGAATATCAATGAAAGGTTTTATTATATTATGTCTATGGCAGTGGCCAATAACATAGTAGCATAAAAAAATAAAAATAACAATAATAAAAAACCCAAGGAATCCCTGTCCATTTAATTATTTATCTGGTATTTTTGACATTTTTATATTCATCAAGGTAATTGTACAAACAATTCCTGCCTTCATGGAACTACCAGTGTGAGGGAGCCAGTGCTGAACTAAAGCATAGCTGTCAATCAAGAAGAGAGGAGGAATGTTCAACTTGAAGAAACGGCAGTGCCCTGGTGCGTGTGTGTGTGTGTGTGTGTGTGTGTGTGTGTGTGTGTGTGTGTGTGT
>LOJH01005329.1:24225-34385 GCA_001685095.1 Ellobius talpinus | reverse complement strand
ACCTTTGGAAAAGCAGGCAATGCTCTTAACCGCTGAGCCATCTCTCCAGCCCCATAGTTCTCTATTTCTATTAAATGTTGCTATATTATTGCCATTGGGTCTTGTTTGTTTGCTTGCATTATCATTAAGCATTATGTTTTTTAAGATAAATCTGAAGTACTTAGAAAAACTAGTAGGTTAAATAAAAACCCAAAATGACAATGATTTTAGTACCAGTTCCACAAATGTTTTGAACTAAAGATACAAAGTGTGTAAGATAGATTCTTCACTAAGGATTACTGCTTCTTCATTGTTTGTCGACTCTGAAGACAGAAAGTATATGGCTTGCATGTCTGCTGTGGCTAGGATGTTCATGTGTTGGAATCCTCACCCCCAAAGCAGTGGTATTAGGAGATGGGATCTTTGTGACATGCTTAGATCTAAGGGCAGAGCCCTCATCATTGGGATTAGTGGCATATTAAAAGTGATCAAGGAATGTTTATTAGTCTCTTCCTCATGTGAGGTCAAAGCAAGAAGGCATCACTTTTGAAGGAAATGGGCCTTTGCTAGGCAGTGAATCTGCTGATGCCTTTATCTTAGATGCTGCAGCCCCTGGGACTATGAGAAATGAATATTGTCTATAAGTCATCTTGAGAGCAAGGTACTGTCTATAACAAGACCACATACACACACACACACACACACACACACACACACACACAGAGCAATTCAGAGGGACCAAAACGATGTCATGGAAGTGAATTAATCTGGTAGACAGTGGTGTGCAGGAGTCTTTCTAATATGTTTAGAAACAGCTTTTTTCAGCTTTAGTAAGTTAGATTTTTGGTGCCCTGTTTTCTCATTAAGAGTTTCTGTGCCCTTGGCTTTGGATTGCTATAAAACACTGTGTGTTTTACATTTGCACTTATTTTCAAGATGTTGAAGAGCCCTCTTGAAAGATTCAGAAGAGTTCTTTGGTAAAAGACTCTTTTTCTGGGTCTGACCTGGTGAATAGTTTGTACAATCATTTTGGTTAATTTTTTTCCCCTATAATGGGGACTTAGAGGCATTGTACGTGCTAAGCCAATTCTCTACTACTGAGCTCGACCCAGGCCCTCTCTGCAGTTTCTATTCTGGGACAAGGTCTCACTAGCTTTCTCAACCCAGGCAGTCCTGCCTCAGCCTCCTTGGAAGCTGGGATTATAGACTGGAGTCACCAGACCAGGTGACAAGATTGCATAATGTGAGTCTTCCTTCTGTGTAGGTTATTCGAGGAACTCTATGAAGATCACGGAGATACCCTGTCCCTGCAATATGGAGGCTCTCAGCTCGTTCACCGGGTAAAAACCTACAGGAAGATCGCACCATGGACCCAGCACTCCAAAGACATCATGCAGACACTGTCCCGATACTACAGCAACGCCTTTTCAGGTAACTCTCAGGCAGCAGCATCACTACCTCTAAGATTTTAGGCATGTTTGTCTTCTTGTACACACTTTTTTCCTTTTAACTATTTATTTAAATAAGGATTATATTTATAAATTTAAATAAAATAAAATTTGTGATTTAGAAGGCCCTCTATTTGTTCAATAGATGAATAAATAAATATTAAAACCTTTTTGAGACTGGGTCTCATGTACCCCAGACTGGCCCAGACTTGCTGACTGGCAGAGGATGACCTTGCACCTTTGATCTTCTTGGATGCTGGATGGGATGACAGGGGACCTCACTACGCCAGACTTATGTGGCTCTGGGGATTAAACACAAATGCTTGTGCATGCTAGGCACATACCAGGCAAGCGCTCTGCCTACAGAGTTACTGTCCCCAAAGCTGGTATTTTCAAACAGCACACTGCTGCATTCTGCCCCTCGTAGTCGCCATTCTTATGTGACAGAACGTGGGTGGAGTCTTCCTGTTTGTGTCTTTCTCCTTCAGTATTTATAAATGTAGAAATTTGAAAGTATTGAATATTTTTTTCAAATGGGTTAGCATCTTGATAGTTGTTTATAAATGTATTACTCAGAAGTGTCAACTAGAAAGGAATGATGACAAGCCATACTTTCATGACCTACAAGTATTAAATCAAACAGGTTATTCCTGTGGTCCTCTCCCTCTCTCCATTCTGGTGCCATTGTCAATATACATAACGTGTATCACACACGGAAGTGATTGTGAGGCAGATTCCTATACGCAGAATTCATCCAGGAGGAACCCAACGGTTGATCCTACCCAATGGTTGATCCTACGAGTCCTCCTCTCTCAAAACAGAAGAGGGATATGGCTTTCAGACTGTGGGGAGGAGTATCAAAGTTGGCAAAGTTGTTCTTTGGAACAAACTGCTCCTGCCTGCTTCCTGTCTCTCTCTCCCCCGTCTTCACCTCGAGTGAAGCGAGAGGATGGCTTTTGCAGGCTCTAGGTGAGTGTGGCAGTCTGCATTTGGAAAGATCCCATGTGTTCACCATGCTGGCTATGCAGCAGATCTCCAGGAGAGGGATGGCCAAGGAGGGCGCCGTATGGTGAGAACTCTCTCATACAGGGAGTAAACCTTACAGAACTCAAGGGTTTGATGCTAACCAGATGTAGCCTTCTTGATAGGAGCTGTGAGCATTGAGTTGGTCTGTGCCCTAGCCAGTGAGCATCTCCACCGAGTACCAAATGGCCCTAACAGCCCAGGACCAGGAGGTAGAACTAGAAACCTTCTCTTACCTAAAGAGATGCATGTGCTCATACCCAGGCAGTTGCATGGGAGTCCCGAGTGATAGGAGCCTCAGAAATGTCCATGAGAGTCAACATTTACTTTAAATGTTTACAAACTCCAGAGTGAGTGGTACTGTATCAGCTATGACTGTGTTTGTGTGTAACAGATTACTGTAAACTTGGAGACGTAAAACAGTACATGATCCTTTCAACAGTGTGTGTGGGTCCAAGCCCCGATGGGGGGAGGGTGTGCTCCCCAGAGTTCAAAGGCTGCCGTTAGGGTACCACTCTGGCTGTCTCATCTGAAGTCCTTGCTAGGGAAGCAGCCGCCTCCAAGCTCATGTAATGTTGGCAGCATCCAGTACTATGGCTCAGGACCAGTTGCTGCTTCACAAGTGGCAAATGAGAGAGCCTGTCAGTGAGGTCACCAGCAGACAGTCTCCCGTATGTCACATGATCGTGAGAGTGATATCCTACCGCATGGCTGAGCCCACTGATCAGCCCATAACATCAAACAGCAGACACTGACTGCCTCCCGGTTGTGCACACCCAGAGTCTAGCTACCAGTGGTCAGTTCCTGCCTAGATCCCCCATGAGACTCTTCCCTTGCTCCCAGCGGGCAGTTCCTGCTGAGATCCCCCATGAGACTCTTCCCTTGCTTCGTTGTGCTGGCAGCTGGCAATCCATGGTGTTTGTTGACTAGCAGCAACAGTGGTACTCTAGTCTCTGCCTCCATCATCACACACCTTCTTGTGTTGTCAGCCTTCACGGTGTTCTCTTCAGCGTCTCCTTTTCCTTTTATTGTAAGGACACTAGCCTCACTGAATCAAGAGCCTGCTGTACTCCCAAACGAGTACATCTTAATTAGATTATATATACAAAGATCTCATTTCTGTGTTTGATCGCATCCCCTGATGTGTGGAGACACGGTACATAAAAGTGGTATGGAGGATAGAAGGGTGCCATGGTAAGCTTTGCCAACAGGTACAGACGCCTCTGGGTGTGCATCACCATGCTGGAGGGTTAGAACTGCCCTTCAGTGTCTACTCTTCTGCCCCTCTTCTGTTGCTGCCCTGAAGCAATGACCGAGATTGACACTTCGGGACCAAGGCTGCTCACTAGGAGTAGAAAACAGAAATGAATGTGCAGTTATGTCGATGCTTTGAAGAGAAAGGTATGGTTGAAAATGTAACGATGATACAAGAGATCAGGATGTACAGTTTCAAAGGTACAGCAAAATTATGTAAACGTAAAAATGAGCTGTTATGAAAGTCATTATGAATAATGTGGCTGAAACAGACATCTTTATTTTAAGAAGCGTGGTATCATTGGGGTGTACACCTTATTTTGTCATAACTGATTGTTATATAATGACGAACATATAGAATGATTTTCTTCTGAGTATTAAAGACCACTTTGCCACACTTAATCAGTATTGTTATGTGATACCTTTGGGCTGAGCAGGAAGATATTTAGGATTAAGAAACTAAATTAATAAAATTAAGTGGTTGGGAATTTTACCCTTAGTTTGTACAGACAGATGTTTGCTATGTAAGCAACTCTTCAGACCACTTACTTGTTGGACCCATTTTTAAAAACTACTTTTAAAGCTAAACACTTGTTCAGGTGTGTAGTTGCAGCTGCCTGGGAGGTTGAGGTGGAAAGATACTTGAAACCTATGAGTTTGAAGGTAGCCTAGCAACAGAGAATGATCTGTTTCAAAATACACAATGCACGTGCACCCACACACATGCACACACATGCATGCATGCACACACACCTACGAATGCATGCACTCGAGTGCATATGTGCACGCGCGCACACAGACATGCATGCAGCAGTTCTTGAGGCTTCACAAGTCATTTGCTCAAGGCTCTGTCTCTAGGAGCATCTGCCGACGATGCCACACTGCAGAAGCAGTTACCTAGGCTCTCCCCTTGGATGCTAGGAAGAACTTTGCATCCCCTGTGAAACCATTTCTTTTTTAACATTGAAATTTTGCTAAGCCTGCATTTTTTTACTTAAGCATCTTGATTTTAAACCTTATTATAAGAAAAAATAGACTTTCTGCTAGAGTTAATAGAACACACACAAACACACACCATGCATATGTGTAATTTAAATATAGTGAATGCTAGAAGTGGAACTTGTCCTCTTCAGACAGATTTCAAAAAATTAAATGCAAGCTCACAAAGTGAAGACTGCCGTGCTCATGCGCAGGGAGAGAGGTGAGTACGAAGGTGGCACTGAGGTGATGTCCCCAGTGCCAGGAGGTGCTGTGCAGGAGGGGCATACAAGGGACATGCAAGGGAATGTGTAGAGAACATTGTCACCTATCACAAATAGGGAGATGGCCGGCTGAGGTCCTATTCGGGCCCACAGATTTTAGTAAGAAAATCCTGTTCGGCTATAGTTCAAAAAAAATTTGCAGAAATGTTCTCAGTATTTAGAATGTGATTGATAGCTAGGAAAGGCAAGTCTCTTCACACCCTAACAGCCACAGCAGTTGAACATGACAGGCAGAGAAGTCTAAGTTGTTGCAAAGCACACGGCAGACAACTCAGCAGCCTTAGGACACCCCCTAGTCTGTCTATTCTGCAGTTCTCCATGATGACTGCCCCATGCCTGTCTTCTCCTCTGTAATCCTCAACCTCAGCTGCTGACTTTCATCACACTTCCCTGAGAAAACCACAGTTGTGGAGGGGAGCTTCCTTTCCCTGCCAAATGTAGAATCCATGCATATCTGTGTGGACTCTGCCTTACATTGTTGTGGTGGTTTAAATAGGCATGGGTCCCATCGACTCATGTGTTTGAATGCCCATAGGGAGTGGCATTCTTAAGAGGTGTGGCCCTGTTGGAATAGATGTGGCCTTGTTGAAGGAAGTGTATCCCTGTGGGGTGGTTTTTGAGGTCTCCCAAGCTCAAGTCTCACCAGTGTGACGCAGCCTCCTTCTGCTGCTTATGGATCAAGATGTAGAACTTTCAGCTACATCTCCAGTGCCAAGTCTACCTGAATGCCACCATGTCCCTCCATGAAAATATTGGACTGAACTTCTAAACTGCAAACCAGGCCCAATAAAATGTTTTCCTTTATCTGTAAGCATTGCAGTGGTCATGGTGTCTCTTCACAGCAGTAGAAACCCCAATGAAGACAATTGTGTTTCAGTTCTTGGAGCGTCCCTGCCCAAATTTAAGCCAGGCCTTCTGCTGTGTTCTGAGTTGCAACCTGCTCTTGCTTTCCCTTATAATAATGCACCCTTATTGCTGCGCACAGTTTCTTTTTCTTTTCTATGTCACTGCCACTAACAAAAGCACATGGGTGTTTTCCATCCAGCCCTCCACTGCTCTCTAATCCCACATCCTCCTGCAGTAGCCCTAGTTCTCTGTCCACCTGAGCAGACTCTCTTGGGCCTGCTCTGCTGGGTATCTGCCCAGGCTTTTTGATGCTGGAACTTTTTCAGGATTGCCAGCTCTCTGCGTGTTGCCACAGTCACTGGCTATGTCTCCGTCTACCTCGTGGGCATTCAACTTTGGTCTGAGCTGACACTCCCTGTTTCCCACAATCCCTGTACTATCTCTCCCAGACTTTCTGCTGATGCTGCTCCATTTCCGAGCCTTCTTCATTCTGTCTGCTTTTTCTGCACTTTTACCCTCAGGGCATCCTCATACATTTGACAATCAGACACCTCCAAATGTATTCAACCTTCCTGTTGAACGCTGTATTCCTTTTCCATAGTAACTAACCACAGCATTACTCAACCTGTGTTCTCTCCTGAAAAGGCTGAAATAAAAATAAAGTCAACATGTCAGTTACCCTGAGATGTTATCTAGAGCCTTCCTGGCTCTCTCTGGTTGTTGGCAAAATTCCATGCAGTTGTGGGATTGCGGTCTAGTGCTCTCACAGCTGCTGGCTCTGAGCCTAGAGGTATTCATTAGCTTGTGATTGGTTCAGTTTGATAGCCCTCACTGGCCCGCTGAACCTGTTGTCTTGAAGTTGTTATTAGTCAATTATTTGTGAAATACCTTTTTACAGTGCAGTGTGAAATATTCGTGGGTATGACACTAGGAAACAGCGGAGTTCTGTCCAGATTATTCTCTTCCTACCATATATTGCCAGTGAATCTCAACGTCACTGTGCTTGATGAGACATGCTGTAATCACAGCACTTGGGATGCTGAGGCAGAATGATCTTGAGTTCAGGGTCAGTCTGGGCTGCACAGCAAGTTCAGAGTCAGCTTAAGCTACATAGTGAGCTAGAGATTTGATCTAGTGGTAGAGCACTTGTCCAGCACGTGTAAGGCCCTGGATTTGACTCCCAAATCACACACACACACACACACACACACACACCCTTCAAACATACTATTTCTGAGACAGAAACTTTTAATTATCTTTAACATGTTTCTCTGCTTATTTTCCCCCCTCAAACCTGCCATTTAATTCAGAAACATAAGAGTCCTTTAGTTCCCTTATCAGCCATCCTTACCCAGAGTCCCCTTTGTGAACAAATCTTGTTGGTGCTTCCTCCAAAATGCACATCAAAACCTTCCCTCCTCCGCTCTCCCCTCCCCTCCTTCCACAGTGCTGGGAATCAAACACAGACAAGTGCTTCGCCACTGAACCACACCCCAGCCCTCTCCCCAGCAGACCCCATGTGATAGCACTCTCAACAGCTGCCATGGCTCCTGACTCATCTTTAAGTCTCCTCTCTCAGCCTCATCGTAGCTAGCGTGATGTATGTTTTTAAAAGTTAAATCAGATCTCATCCCTCCCCTCTTTAAAACAAACGAACAACAACAAAATCACCTCTTCCAGGGATTTCCATTACATTTAAAATCAGATTTCCCCCCATGACCTGTAGCAGCCACCTGTGGCTCCATCTGTCCATGGTCCTGGGCTCTTTCCATTGCCACTCTGCACCCTTCCTGTTCTGGTTTTGCTCAGCTTGTTTGCCCTCAGGCCTCTGCAGTTCTCAGTCCTGCCTGGGCAGGGCCTAGGCCTCTGGGGTCTGTGGACCATATATATCCTTCATATCTTTACATTTGGCACGTTAGCATCCTCCCTTTCCCCTAACTGCCCAATCCCTGCCCGTCTCCTCCCATCACTGGCATATTCTACACTGAATTTACATCTTCTCAAAATACCTTTCCTTCACGCACACACACACACACAGAGGCACACACAGACACACATAGATGCACACACGTAGACACACACACAGATGCACACACACACACAGACACACACATACACATAGACACATACGCACAGAGACACACACACAGACACACACATAGACACACATACACCCAGAGACACACACATAGACACACATACACACAGAGACACACAGACACACACACAATTTCTTACTAAATTACACAACTCTAGCAGCCAGCTTCTTGTTAGTCTTGTATCTCCAGTAAAGGACACAGAAGGTCTTGAATGAACTCTTCCTTTTCAATTATTAAAGTCATATGTGTTAATTTTGGAAAGTACAAAGTATCTCACAAATAAACCATGACCTCACCTGCAGATATAGCCACTTGTTCATGGTTAGGCAAACATGATTGCTTTGCTTTTATTATGCATGTGATTTATAATCTGCTCTTGCCCTTTGAGATGATGTGAATAACCTTGGTGGCATTAACTATTCTGCAGTGTGATTGTTTAGTAACTGCTTTATCCTTTGTAAGTGTTATAAGTTAGTTAGTGTGCATCAGGGATCTTCTTGAGCAAATGTCTTTGAACAGCATCGTTTCCTTGTCTCTTAACTTCACTTATGTAGGATGTAAAAGCCTATTTGCCGGGTCAGAAAGTAGACATGTCTTTCATGGCCGTAATGTACTAGTCTCATCAGTGTGACAAAATATGTCACCTAAATCAAAAGGAGGAGGACTGGTTTTAGTCCACATTTTTGTAGAGTTTGTCCGTGGTTGGCCTTGTGTACTTGGGCTGAGTGTCACTGTGGCAGGCCCTGAATTGCTGAAGGAGATTTCCCACCTAAGCAGAGAGGAGTACAGGGAGAGGCCAGGCAGAACAGTTTCCAAGGACATGTCTCCCCACCCCACCCCCCACCCAGAGACCTCCTCCAGCCACATAGGCCCACCTCCTATTTTCACCACCACTAGTAATGCCACAGACACACGGAGGCATGCTTCACTAATCCAGGAGCCTCTGGGGATGGTCAAGCCAGTGATCAAGGTTGCCTATCACACATGCACAGGCGCAGATTGCTTCCGACAAGATTAATCAGCTAATGTTCCTTTCAACAAAGTCTGAGAGCACTCAGTCGAAAGCCTTTAGCAGACATGGTTTAGTCAACGCTTGTTTGATAAATAACAGAGTTGGATTTTTGCACGTCCGTTGGTTCAGTGTTGTTTGTGCTTGTGTCTTCTGGGTGTTGATCTGTTTCATTCTTACATCTCAGTCGTATTTGTGTCATTAAATGGTACCAGGTGGGAATTGAATTCCATTCTTCCTTCTCCCAACAGTTGGAAAGTACTATCTGTTGAGCAGTAGTTCCTTCGTTTGCTGATAAGACACTGCATCACCACAAACTTAGTATTATTATAACGAATAATTTAGTTCCACAATGTTTTAGACAATTAATTAAAAAATATTATATTCAGTCCTGTGCTATTTCAATATAATTAGTAATAGAACCGATTAGTATAATAGCTTAAATAGCATTTGAAGGATTTATAGGGATTTCTGGTTTTTAAGCCTAATTGAGTATACAAGCAGTTACCCATTGCCCACATGTTAGCTGCACTACAGAGGACCAACCTCTGTTGAACACTTGATCATACCCAAAGTGCTACCAACTTGCAGGAAAAGACTAGTTTATTTTGTAGTTGAAAGTGTTCAGCTAGGCCAGGCATGGTGGCTCATGCCCTTACTCCCAGCACTTGAGAGACAGAGACAGGCAGATCTCTGAGGCCAGCATGGTCTATAGAACTAGTTCCAGGATAGCCAAGGCTATACAGAAAAACCCTTTCTCAAAAACCAGTGGGGTGGAGGAGGAGGCTTCGGCTGGAGAAATGGCTCAGTGGTTAAGAACTCTTCAGAGTTCAACTCTAGCACCCAGATGGCATTGTACAACCATCTATAGCTGTAGCCAGATGGCAGTGAACAACCGTCTATAGCTGTAGTCCAGATGGCAGTGTACAACCGTCTATAGCTGTAGCCCAGATGGCAGTGTACAACCGTCTATAGCTGTAGCCCAGATGGCAGTATACAACCGTCTGTAGCTGTAGCCCAGATGGCATTGTACAACCATCTATAGCTGTAGCCAGATGGCAGTGTACAACCGTCTATAGCTGTAGCCCAGATGGCAACGTACAACTGTCTGTAGCTGTAGCCCAGATGGCATTATACAACCATCTATAGCTATAGCCAGATGGCAGTATATGACTGTCTATAGCTATAGCCCAGATGGCAGTGTACAACATCTATAGCTGTAGCCCAGATGGCAGTGTAC
>LOJH01005329.1:0-22099 GCA_001685095.1 Ellobius talpinus | reverse complement strand
TGTGTGTGTGTGTGTGTGTGTGTAGAGTATATAAATGCGTCTTCATAGAGATCTGGTCTGTAAAACTACAGTTGGGTCCCTGTCTTCTGGGACAATATCTTCCTGGGTTGACTGCATCAATAATGGGTTTTCTGAAATACATATTTTTGCTTTTTAGACGCGGATAGACAAGATTCCATCAACCTCTTCCTGGGCGTTTTCCACCCCACAGAAGGGAAACCTCATCTCTGGGAGCTCCCCACAGACTTCTACCTGCACCACAAAAACACCATGAGCCTTTTACCAACGAGAAGGAGGTATCTGCTCCCCCAGCCTACCGTGTGAACTCAAACTTGCTGCTGCTTTGAATAACTGTTGTGTGAGATGAGCACATAGGGTCCAGCAAGGAGTCTTAGCGTGTGTGCTGTGGCTCTGGGCTTGGTGGTTTCCAGGTGAAGTTTCAGGACTCTGTCACGGGTTGTGGTGCAGATCCCCTAAAACAAGCCAACAACTTCATTCTCAAATGTTTCCCATAACTCAGAAAGAAATCCAAGACTCAAGGAGTCAGTCTTGGAGTTTGCAAGCGACAACTGAGCAGTGTTTCCTTTGTTAAATCCAAGTTGCAATTACCTGCTGGGTGCTCTCTCTTCCAACCTCAAGAGCTCCGAGTCCAAACAGGAACCTGAGTAGCACATAGCCACTTCCGACAGTTTGGCCTTCTGGAGTGCAGACGTCTGGGATCAGTGAATTAGTAAGGATATACTCAGAAGAGCTAGGCATGGAAGCGGGCGTGCCTTTAATCTTAGCCCAAGGGTGGCCGAGGTGGTGGGATTGCCGCAAGCCTAAGGCCAGCCTGGCTTCCATAGTGAGATGTGTGTCAGCCTTTTAGCTCATAAGATTCTCCTGAAAATAAATGAGCAGTTTCCCTGAAGCAGGGAACTTAATATGGTGTCACACAATGTGAGCTTGCAAGCTGCGTGAATTTGAGTTGGAACAGCTGCAGGCGTGTGGCCGCAGACACCTCTCGGAGCCTCATTTTCCTCATGTGCGAGATGCAAATGGCTGCGTGCCCGCCTTACAGAGTCACCCTTAGCACTTAGCTACGGGGTTCTTTAGTGTTTTAAGTAAGGCATCCTATGCTGATATGATCAGTTGTGCCTCTTGAGCAGTATATGGGAAGTTGAAGCATGGCTCGTTTCCTCTCAAAGCATGCGCTGAAATCAGACTCTCCCATAGCAATTTCTGCTCACCGAGTCAGGTTGATATGACAGAGTTGACTTATCAACACTCTCAGTTACTGCCCGCCTGTGACTGTGTGCACACATCACAGACAATCATAAGCTGTGTGTTGCTGCAGAAATATCTAACCTGCTCTCAGGGTTTATAGGTTTCTCACCAGCTCATATTGGAATAAATACCTTAATTCATGATCTTTTTTCTCTATAAATGAAGCTCTGTAAGTTTTAAAATTATAGCTATTGTTTATGACATGTGTGTAAACACTAATATTTCACTTTGCTGTACTTGACTAGAGGTCAATGTGTTGATTTTCTGAAATGTTACATTGCCCAGTACCGAAGCTTTTAAGATGCAACTTGGAATCAGCCAATGCGCCAGCTCCTACTGCAGAAACTATCTATGCATTCCCAAGTATATCGCTGTGGGCTTACCTTGGATTACATAACTGAAGTGGGTAGTTTTGGGGTTCTATGTGTGGGAACAAAATGAAGCTGGTGTTACAACCCCGTTTCCTCAAATAGGAAGCTGGGGTGCAGGAAGAGTGTGTCTTGACTGAGATCATTCAGCTACTTAGATGAGTCAGCAAGAGCAGTTCCAAGCCCCACAGTTCTATTGAGGGGTTCACTCCGTTACTCTACTGTACTTGTTTTTCCTTCAATACCAGAGCCTGTTTGATATAAACCATCAGTTGATGTTCCTCGTAAGCGAAGCTTGTCACACTGAGTGGATTTCAGTGTTTGGTTGGGGATTTTTTAGTATCACCAAGCTGTGTAGGTTTTTCTGATTACTGTTAAATCGGGGTCATTCCCTACAGAAATCAACAGTTAAAGCAGAGGCAACAACAGACAGGAGCATGAGACTTAGGCTAGCTCACTTGGCACTGAGTTTGAGTTTCTGGGAGTAGGCACTGGGACCCCTTCCTGGCCCTGGGACCTTGTTTTCTCATCAGTGGGAAGGAGATGGCGCTGGATCTCAGGTCATTTTACGGTGTAGGTGAAAAGCACAACCTTGAAGCAGCTGGGCCCTGGTACACCTCCTGTTCGTTGACACCTGAGCCACCTTTTATAAAGTCAGTCAACTGGTCTAATTCTGCTTCCTTAGCAAGAAAACTGTGCTTCCCTGGGGACCAGCTGAGATCATTAGAAAGCTTAGCACACAGTGAGTCCCGTAGGTGTTAATGCTGTTGTTTTCTAAGGAAACACCCTGTACTTTTCAGCATTTATTAAAATCATACAGGATCCCCATAACATCTGGAAACTTGGGCACTGTTTCTTCATTTGTGTAATGTCATAGCAATCGACACTTGGTCATATATTCATCTGCATTTTCAGACTTGGTGGCTCTCCTGTATCTACACTGTTTACCAATGCTTTAATGCGTTTACTGATAACGGGGGAGGGCAGGGCACAAAACCCACTCTACCAAGGATTCAGGTGGTTTTCCAGTAACTGCTTCTGCGCTGCTACCCTGAATGCCATGTGTGCTGAAGTGCTCAAACCACTCACTGAACCTTCGCTCGAAGCCTGGTTAATATGTCATATATTACCTCAGATGCCAATGACACGCTTATAGTGTCCCCAGCCTGGTTTTAGATATCACGCATCAATTATTTCATTGATTTTTTTGAGTTGATTTTCTGGCCCTGCTCAGTCTGGTTTGTGAGTTTCCTGTCTACCCTAAGAGTCGCCATCTACCCCATGTTTGGTCAACCTAGGTCTGAGCCCAGAGTGCACCTCCGCCCTCTGTGAGGAGGTGGTGGTTATTACACAGCTGCTCCCACCTTGGCCTGAGATCTGCTTCACTGAAATCTTCTGTGCTGACCCCTCAGCCCACCAAGCCCTTCGGAAGATGATTCCCTCATCAACTTGATAGTCCTAAATGGTTCCTCTCCTTTCCAGGGTGGGTTCTGTTTGCCATCTCTAGGAGACATCCTGCCAGTGGCATTTTTAAAGATAAATTCATACATTCAAAATCTCTTCCTCAGATTTAATAGCCCCTGATGCTCCATCTGTTCCTCGGGGACTCCAGTGTCCATGGCATTCTCCCTGTGTGTAGTCAGTTGACCTTAAAGTCCGTCCTAAGCTTGCGGCCATGCCTGTAGTAGGGGTCAGAGGTTGGTCTGGTTTTGGCCAGTGATTGTGAGACCACGGGGACCACCCCTCAGTGTCTGCATCCTCTGCTTGTCCTTAAGTGTAAGGCTTCTGTCGCTGTTTTCAGCGTCCTGCTGTGACAGTGTTCTCTGAGATCCTTAGCCACGTCACACTGCCGTGTGAACACCATTCTTGACATGCCACTACACACTTTGTCTCCACAAGAAAGAAAACATTGTTCAGTATATCTTTTATTAATTAAATACTCCTATAATATTAAGAAGTATATAAAATACTCCTTCAGATTTAATCAGCTTTCCATCTTGATCTCAGTATAAGTCTTGGATGAGAAATGCTGGGTTGAACCTGTGGTGTGCCACCTGATAATTCCATCCACATCACACTGTCTGGCACTTTGTGGTTGGGATCTTTAAGCAGTTGTGGGTCCTTAGGATGCTGCTGCCCTGTCCATGTGTCTTGTTCAGTGATATTGACTGCTTTCTTCATGTTCACGTATCTTGTTCTAAAGAACTCTCGAGGTAGCTTGGAGAATTAAAAGTGGTTCATCTCAAAATTCTCTTTAAGCTAAGTAATTCAGTGGAATTCAGCTCTCTTAATTCTAGGGACTGAGAAGAAGAGAGAGATTTATGGGGTGTTGCACACAAAGGAATAAATTCCCAACATCCAGTCACTTGTCTGGTGATGCTTAGCCCCAGAGCAGGGCTCCACCCTGTGCAGGTGCTCTCTCCCCTCCAGCAAGTGCACCTGGTGACAGAGGTGATGGAAGGGATAAGGTGGTCCTTGTCCTCTCTCTCACCCTCTGTCTGTCTCAGTTCATCCTCTCCACGGCATGTCTGTTTCATGGGCTTTGTTTCTGAGACCCACTCAGAATATCGACTTTTCAAAAATAGTTTTGTCATTTTATATTACTTAGAGAAATGTAGTCTAATAATATCGTGTAAAAACTTTCAGCCTAGGCTCAAATTACCAATACAACAGTATCTCTTAATTCTAGTTATCCGTCTGTCTTAGTTAACTTTTCTATTGCCATAAAGAGACATCATGACCAAGGCAACTTATAAAAGAAAAGAAAGCATTTAATTGGGGGAATGCTCACAGTTTCAGAGGGCGAGTCTGCTGTCATCATGGTGGGGAGGATGGCAGCAAGCAGGCAGGAAAAGCAGTGGAGAAGTAGCGGAGAGCTTACATCTGGTCCTCAGGCAGGGGTCAGAGGGCTGGGGGTCTGGCATGGGCTTCCATTGATACACCTCCTCTAACAAGATAATCCTCTGCTTGGGCTGCACACACTCCTTCCTACCTTGTGTGCGGCTGTTATTTCCAGTGTAGTAATTTAAATGCTTCGGGCAGTGTCTGATACAGTATAGGTGATGGAAAACCAGTGAACAATTAAATTAACCCTCTGTAAGTGGCAGACTCTTCCCAGGTCTTTTCCTGGTGCCAGGCCTGCTGTTAAGAAAGCAGCTTGGAAACATCCTGCAGGGTCACCGGGTGGCATGTCAAAACTCCAGAACCCCGGGCCAGTCTTCCGGCTTAGGATTTGATTTTTAGGAAGGCCAAAGGATAGCTGCGCACAGTGAATTGGGACTAAAGTCCTGATTAGACCCCAGGAAGGCTTTTCCTCTGTCAGTACTGCTCACACCCTGGGTCCCCAGGCTCCCTGCAGTGGTTCCTCTCCTTTCCAGGGTGGGTTCTGTTTGCCATCTCTAGGAGACATCCTGCCTGCCAGTGGCATTTGGACGCTCCTCCATTTTTTTTCATAATTAGGAATACTCATGATCATAATTTTAGCATTTTATCTCTTAAAACCCACTGTATTAAATTTTCTTTGCAATGTTTTGAGCCAAAGGCTTTATTTTTTAACTATTGGAAATTGACTTTCTTTTACATTTGTATGTATTATTTCACTGTCTAGCTTTCACAAATTTTGACACAGCTCTTTCTCATGGAATCTCTATTTCATTAGAACTCAATTTACGATTAAACTCTTTGTTAAGAGAGAAAGGGTTTCAGGATTTGTCTCGATTCTCTGCGTATATCAGGGATGAATCTCCCGACAGAAGCCCAGACAGTTGATGTTCTCTGCCCTGGCTCTGGCCTCTGCACATAAGTGGTCCGTGTTTCAGCTAGAATGGACAGAGCTCATGGAGTGCCCCAAGGGAACTTGTTCTTTAGGACTACCCAGTTTGCTCCTTATGATTCCAATGATCTGCTTTATTAACATATCCAATAGCAGAGTAGAAAGTAACCTTAGCTTTCAGATAACTAGACTTGGGTCACAGTCTCATTGTTCACCAGGTGAAATAGCACCCAGAGGAATAACCTTGAGTCTGCATAGTCTCTACAAATCTGCTTTTTTAGCTAAGACTAAGCATTTCAAATCTCTGGCGATGGACACGTAGCAGCAAAGGGCATGAGGAGCAGTTAGCACACACAGACCCACCATGCCAAAAGCTCTGCAGATGAGTTGTTTGAAGTAGAGGGCAGCAACTTTGACGTGTTGAATGGTAGAAAGTCAGCGTTTACATTTGATCCCTCTTATCCATTTGACCTTTGTAGCTACACTTACTGGTGGACCCCGGAGGTGATAAAGCATTTGCCGCTGCCTTACGATGAAGGTGAGTACCTGCTTCTCTCTTAGATTCTCTACCACATATTTTGGAACTATGCCTAGATAGGGTTAAGGCATTAGCATTTGATATGGTATCTTACGGAAAGAAGTGGAGTCATCATTATGTTGCTGTTTGTTAGGGGACCATGACATCTCTTGGTGTCTTATAGGAAGAGAGGGTTATACTTCTGAGTAGGCCCTACCTCCCTGTGTTGTGGATTAGAGTTTTTAGATAGGCTGTACAAACATTTGGTTGGTATGGTAGTTCATTTAAAATTAGGACTGATTATATTTCCTTTTTTAATATAAATTACTACTTTTGCATTTTTAAAAGATTGATTTATATTTTATATATATAGTGTTCCTCCTGCATGTATGTCTGCAGGCCAGAAGAGGGCACCAGATCTCATTACAGATAGTGGTGAGCCAACATGTGGTTGCTGGGAATTGAACTCAAAACCTCTGGAAGAGCAGCCAGTGCTCTTAACCTCTGAGCTGCCTCACCAGCCCCCTGATTATATTTCATTAATTTTTATTATATCTTAGAGAGATGAAGAGGAAGTAAGCCTAAATTAAATATTTTTCTATAGTTAAGTGGTGAAAAAGGTAGGGGTGTGTGTGTGTATGTATGTATGTATTTTCTAATCACATTTAAACTAAATTTTATTAATTATATAAAGGAATACATTAAAATGTACTATACATTAGAATGATGTTTCCAAATTTAAACAGTTCTCCAACTTTAGATATAGTATAGTCCTGACTGTATGATTACATTAGTAATTAATTATCTCAACTTTGGGCAACCAGTTTTGCATTTGCAAAAGTATAGTAGATGAGGATTCTATTTAAGCCATGGTTCTGCATCTGAATTTTGAGTGGGGAAGTTCAGAACTGGTTACCAAATATTTCTTGAGTTGTTACTAAATTGTTAATTCATTTCCCAAGTATATGCAACTTGAAATCCTGTACAAAATCATTAATAATGTTGCTGAGGTGGGTTGGTTAGGAGAAAGGAAAGCGCTTTATTTATTTTATTTTTGTGTGGGCCATGTATGTATGTTTGAGTGTGTGTACCATGGAAGATGTGTGGAGATCATGGGATCCAGTCTTCTCCTTCCACCATGTAGGTCCCAGATGGAACGTACGCCATTCGACTTGGCTGCAAGTCCCTTCGCCTACTGAGCCATCTCCCTGGCCTAGAATGGACTTTAACAGTGATCATTAATAGGATATGAATAGCAATAGTAACAGAGATTTAGAGAAGAGCTGCAGTCTGTTGGTTTAAGCTGGATTGCAGGGGTGGGGGATGTGAGAGTGAAAGGGAATTTGAGGGAAGAAGTAATTAAATTTCCGAAGTATCTCTCTGCTCCTCCCTGGACCTCTGAGACCCTCCTTAAGCGGTTACAGGAAGATATGAATTGTTTTCTGGGTGTGAGTCTCTGTCCTGAGTAAGTAGTGGGTACCGGCGCTGAGTGAGCTTGGTCAAAGCCGTGTCCGGCACAGGATGCGGTGGGGCCTTCTCTGGTCTCTGGTGGTGGTGTACACTTAAGCAGATGTGTGCTGGCGGTACCAGTGTTTGGAGTAACAGATGTTTTCCCTCAGTCACCTGTGCTGCAAACTTAAAGAAGCTGACTGTGAAGAAATTCCACAGATGTGAAGAGGAGATAGACATTCACAATGAGTTCTTCCGGCCGTATGAATTGAGTAGTTTTGATGATACGTTTTGCTTGGCCATGACAAGTTCAGCACGGTATGTGGTGGATACTTCAAAGCTGTAAGTGCAGGGGAACCTCTCATTTCTCTAGTTCTTAGAGGCGTGTCTGTCTTTGCCAGAATTCTGTCCTGCAAGCTGCTGAGCAGTGGGCCTTGAGTCAGAATGCTTCCTGAGGTGCGCAGCCTGTCACTCCAACTCCCTCAGTATTCAACTGGGTTCATTGCTCTTACTGAAAGATGTCCCATTTGCCCTAACTTGCCATTTGGAATCAACTCAGTGTTTTTTACTTAATGTAGAAGTTGAGGGCTAACATGGATTCACTATGTTAGAAAAGCTGGGGTGTTCATCTTAGATCAGTCATTGTCTTTGTAACCTCAGTGAAGTTACCCAGGTTTTCTGATTCTCATGTCCACATCCTCTGCTCTGCTCTCCTCACCTCTCCTCTGCTCCCTCCCCCCTCCTCACCTCTCCCCTGCTCCCCTCACCTCACCTCTCCTCTGCTCCCCTCTCCCCTCCTCGCCTCCCCTCTGCTCCCCTCTCCCCTGCTCCCCTCCCCTCCTCGCCTCTCCTCTGCTCGTCTGTCTTTTCCCTTCTTCCTGGCATTGTACTAATAGCTAACAGCA
Organism: Ellobius talpinus; assembly: GCA_001685095.1. Classification (NCBI taxonomy): domain Eukaryota; kingdom Metazoa; phylum Chordata; class Mammalia; order Rodentia; family Cricetidae; genus Ellobius; species Ellobius talpinus. The sequence continues at coordinate 13,822 of LOJH01005329.1, read as the reverse complement.
GTATAGATCAAGCTTATCTAACACATATTTTCTGCACAAGGCACATCACAGGCTTCTTATGGTTAGAAACACCAAATAGCCATAGCCGTGTGCTCAGGGACCATTTTAAACAACAAGAATACCAACAGAAAATACACACCAATGTGAAAGAGGAGCCCTGAATAGACAGCTTAAAGGGCACTTGTTTGTAGTGTGAGAGCCGAGGTGAAGACAGAGCCCACCCTCTAAACCTCAAGAGCTGGTGACTCAGGCTTTCAGGGCTCTGTACGAGCACGTGCTAGAAGTGCCTGTTACAGCCAAGAGTGTGGGTTTGTGTCACACATACATTTTAGTAAGCACACTCACACATGTGAAATCTGCAAATGTTTTCTTTTCCTCCTCCCACTCATTCTTCCTTTATGTCTAAAAAGAAAGAAAAAAACAATTGCTTACCAAGACATTTTCAGACTATTAAATAGGCATTTGGCCAATATGGTGGTACAGGTCTGTTATCTCAGCATCCAGGAGGCTGAGGCATGAGGATTGCTGTGAGTTCATGGCTGCTGGGGGTTATGGAGTGAGCTCAAGACCATCTTTGTCTATGCAGCAAGACCCTACCTCAAGAAAACAAAACAGAAAACTAGTAAGATAAAATTAAGTAGACATTTTGAGCCAGACCCAAGATTCCCCCCCCACACACACAAATGTAGCATTCAGGCACAGCTTGGGAGCGAGACCCTCACCAGAAGCCAGGGATTAGCAGAACTCACTGGACTACTTCCCTGTTGGCACAGCTGTGGTGTGCCTGGCTTCTGTGGTGACAGGAAGATATGTCTTGATGCTGAGGAAGAAACCTGAGCTTATCTCAGTGACTGGAATATTAAATCAGCTTCACCGTAAAGTATTCTGTCTTAGTTAGGGTTTCTGCGGCTGTGAAGAGACACCATGACCACAGCAACTCTCATAAAGGAAAACACTTAATTGCGGCTGGCTTAGTTTACAGTTCAGAAGTTTAGTCCATTACCATCATGGTGGGAAGCATGCTGGCATGCAAGCAGACAGTGTTAAAGAGTTAGCTGAGGGTTGTAAGTCTGGATCAGGAGACTGGGGTGGGGAAGGTGGTGGGGGAATGGAAACTGGGCCTGGCTTGAGCTTCTGAAACCTCAAAGCCCACCCCCAGTGACACACTCTGGCAGTAAGATCACTCCCCCAGTAGTGGCATCCCTGTGAGTCTATGGGGACATTTTCGTTTAAACACCACTGATCCCAACAGTAGTGTTATGAATTATTACCCTTGGCTTAATTAGGTGGCTATTGCTATTTTAATTCATACTTGTGTGATTTCATCTTTATGTCTACCTCCTTTAGTGGCCTGGCTTGAAATTACGGTGCATAGACTTGAACGGGCCAGTGTTTGGCTACTGGTTTATTTACTAGAGAATGAATTGTGATATTTAACCAGGCAGTATACAACCTCGCCATGCCTTAGATGTCATCACTTTCCAGCAAACACACTGTTGCCTTCAAAGCTGGGCTCCTGCAGTTAAGAGAAGTCACCACAGTCTGGACATTGCCCAGAGCTGTTGGTGCATGGGCTTTTTGCAGCTCTATCAGCTGAAGCACTCGTGGGTACTTGTGTTAGAATATGTATAGACTCAGGGGCAAGGTTAGCAGAACACAGTGAGTGTGGGCTGAGGTCGATGCAGCATCATCTACATAGGCAGTGATTTATATGGTCTTTTACCTTTTTCCATCTTTTTCTAGTGATTTTATGCCTAAGACTGTTGGCATCGATCCAAGTCCATTTACTGTGCGAAAACCAGATGAAACCGGAAAATCTGTACTAGGGTAAGATTTGCATATAGAATGAAAATTTAAGGATTCATGTAAAATAGTAGTGCTTGCAGTAGTATTTCCATGCAGAACCAATCATGTCAAGTCGCACACAAGTCCGTTTGTTGCATCTGTACCGGTAGCTGATGTATAGCACCGGGGTCATTAAAATGTTCTCTGTGGAAAATAGAATTCATGGTAATCTCAGCAATGTGGTATATTCTGTTACTTTAAACTGGGAACATAACATATGGTATGAAGATGAGCACAAATGTTCTATCAATAACCTAGCTTTCCTTGTTTCTCAACATAGAATAATTAAAATTTGTACGTATTGTATTGATTTTTGTTGGCTTCTGAATGTAAACTCAGATGTACTCTAACTGAGAACTTGATAAGTTTCCTGTGCGTGGCTAAAACATTGTTTGCAGGAAGTCTGACAGTATGACGAGAACACTCCATGTTTACATCTTCTCCCTGGGAGACTGGAGTGAAGCGGGTAGGGCTGGGGCGAAGACCCTTGTTCACCTCGGTTAACCTGCCCAGGTACAATGGAAACATTGATGTTCAACTTGGACCGGAAGTCACAGCAAGACTGTAGATAGAGTATCCCAATTGTATCTAGTGGATATGCAATTGAATTTTAACTATGTGTAATTTATACACGGGGTCATGTACAAATATTTTCAAGATGTATCATTTCTGTACCTTAAACCCATGGCCTCTTGGGAACTTTGCATTAAGCCCTGACCAGATGTTAAGAGCGGTTTAAAAGAAGGGAAGTGTTGAGGAGTTTACAGCCAAGGTGTTCACAGGCGGGAAAAGCAGCCGGCCACCTGGGCTGAGGTGTAGCACAGAAACACTGTCAGGTTTAAGTCTTAGTTGGAAAAGGCCAGAATGGAATTGTTTTTGACACTATCAAACTCTAGTGAGACAGACATACTGCTTTTTTTTCTTTCCTGGCATGTTTCCAAGTATGACTGTGTTTGTAGCAACATCTATTGAAATATTTTACAGTGGGGCAGGACATGGGAGATGGCTCGGTCTGTAATATACTTATTCTGTAAGCTGGAGCTTCTGAGTCCCATCCCTATCACCCACATAAAAACCCCGAGATCGCCAGCACTGAACCAGAAATGTAGAAAATCCCAATTTCAGTTACCAGAAGAAAGTGCAAAAGCCAAGTGGTGAGAAGGCCTCTGCTCTCCTCTGGTACATTTGGTTTATTTTTAAATGACAGCAATCTCAGTGTGTGGAAGGTAAGTATGAGGCTTTCCACTCCAACATGACTCGAATCCAGACATTAGCTTCTCACTTGTTCTTGGGCTTCAGTCCGATATGGGCTTAGGGCACATCCATCCACACTGGGAGCCAAAGGTTCAGCCAGAAGAGGCTTCACGCTCATATTCTTCTCTTTTCAAGAAACAAAAGCAATCGAGAGGAAGCCGTCTTACAGCGGAAAACAGCAGCAAGTGCCCCACCACCCCCCAGCGAGGAGGCCGTGTCCAGCAGCTCTGAGGATGACTCTGGCACCGACCGGGAAGATGAAGGCTCTGTGTCTCAGCGCTCCACTCCCGTGAAGATGACAGACACTGGGGACAGCACCAAAGTGACTGAGGTGCGGGGGCAGGAAGCGTGCGTGGGCCAGCCCCAGGCTCTGGAAAATGATCTTTAGCATTCTGCTTTCACTTAAAAGGCCGAGAGCAGGAAAATGTCACAGTTCCCTGCTCACATGTTCGGTGCTCCAGGCACAGCATAGAATGACTGCGTTCTGCACTGACCTTGGAAGTCCTCCGGGCTGTGCTCCTCTCGGACGTGGTAAATTCTACCATTCCAGAAGCTTTAAGAGCGTCTTGTCCACTTGATGTCTGTTTCTTCCCCAGTGGACACTTGGCCTGCAGGGTTGGGACCTGCCTTTGAATAGCCCTGTGGGAATGAGTCCTGTCCAATTCAATTTGCTAACATTGTAAGAAAAACAAGTGGACAGAACAGCAGAGGACCCAATAGTCTAGCTTTGAGGGAAGCTGCTTTCTAGATATAACTAAAAGTCACAATGTGGTAAGAACCAGTCCTGTTAGGTAAGGAGTGATGAGCTGATGTTGGCCAAATCTAGCCTGCTGCCTGTCATGAAAATAAAGTTATATTGGAAAGCAGCTGTGCCTACTCACTTCCGTTGCATATGATGGCCGACACTATATGCTGAAGCTGAAGAGTAGCAATAGAGGCCATATAGTCTTATGAGCTCGGACTCTTTACTGTCTGTCCTTTGACAGATAAAATAAAAAAGAAATTTACAACTCCTGTATTAGACACAGCAACCATGTTTATTTAGTACAGTTTTTAAATCTTAAACTAAGCTACTTTAGTAGGAAACAGAAATCACAGTTTTCTTGAGATCTCTGTTTTTTGTTGGGGTTGCTATTGTTGTTTTGTCTTGAGGTAGGGTCTCACTCCATACCCTGCTGTACTAGAACTCACTGTATAACCCAGATTAGCCTCAAATTCCCTGCAGTCCTTCTGCCTGAACCTCCCGAGTGCCAGGATTATAGGTGTGAGCCATTGCTCCCAGTGAACAGGTCTTTTTGAAAGCCATTAGCTGAAGTTTAATGAGCAACATAAAAAAAAGTGTTACTGCTTTTGTAGGAAAATTATTAGATTTGTTTCCTTCAGCTCTGGAGACATTAACATGGAGAATGTCTGATGATTCTAACTGATTCCTGTTCTTAAAACCCTAGACTGTGGTCCAGCCCATGAAGGAGGTCTATGGAATTAACCTCTCAGATACCCTGTCAGAAGAAGATTTTGCCATTTACGCCAGGTGAGAGACTTCCACACAGAAAGGAAAGAAAAGCAATGAAGTGTGTGGTTATTATGACATATATATAGCTTTTCTGTAGCTGTGGTAAATACTGAGCAAACCCACTTAAGGAAGAGAGAGTTTATTTGGCTTGCAGGCCATAGTCCATCCTTGAGGGAAGTCAGGGCGGAGACTCAAGCAGGAACCTGGAGGCGGGAACGGGAGCAGAGACCACGGAGGAACGCTTCTTAGTGGCTCATTCAGCTACCTTATTACACAGCCCAGGGTCACCTGCCCAGATACAGCAGCATTTGCAGAAAGCTGGGCCCTTCTGCTTCCATCAGCATTCAAGAAAATGCCCCACAGACCAGTCTGATGGAGACAGTTCCTCAGCTGACATTGTCGCTTCCCAGAGAAAGTGAGCCACCATAAAAGTGAAAACAGTGATACAGGAGATGGATCCTGCTCGCTCGGGATGCAGATCCAGAACAGGGAAAACAGTGATCCAGGAGATGGATTCTGCTTGCTCGGGATGCAGATCCAGAACAGGGAAAACAGTGATCCAGGAGATGGATTCTGCTCGCTCGGGATGCAGATCCGGAACAGGGAAAACAGTGATCCAGGAGATGGATTCTGCTTGCTCGGGATGCAGATNATGCAGATCCAGAACAGGGAAAACAGTGATCCAGGAGATGGATTCTGCTCGCTCTGGATGCAGATCCAGAACAGGGAAAACAGTGATACAGGAGATGGATCCTGCTCGCTCGGGATGCAGATCCGGAACAGGGAAAACAGTGACACAGGAGATGGATTCTGCTCACTCTGGATGCAGATCCAGAACAGGGAAAACAGTGATACAGGAGATGGATTCTGCTTGCTCTGGATGCAGATCCAGAACAGGGAAAACAGTGATACAGGAGATGGATTCTGCTCGCTCTGGATGCAAATCCAGAACAGGGAAAACAGTGATATAGGAGATGGATTCTGCTCGCTCTGGATGCAGATCCAGAACAGGGAAAAGAGTGATACAGGAGATGGATTCTGCTCGCTCGGGATGCAGGTCTGAAATGCTGGTTTGTACTGGGGCTTAGAAGACCTAACACTTGAGATACTGCCCCCAGTGACAGGTTATGGGACATTTACACATCAGTACTGCCTGTGTCCAGTTGAAGCCAGATACAAATACACAGCTATGTTCCTTAGTTTCTACAACCAAGTATCTTATTGGAAACTGGGTCCTAGGTACTAAAGGCTAAAGATGTCACATTCACTTTGCACCTTGGGTGGTTAATGGGGAGAAACAGCTGAGTAAGTGTGCCAGCTCAGCATGTGCAGTTAAGCCAGATTTCACTGAAAGGTGGGAATCCACTGAAAGGCATTTTCTGAAATGGTGCCAGATTAGGTGTGTCTGGGGAAACCCTCGAGTTCTCAGATCTTCCGAGGGATCCTTTACCCTTAAATCATCACGAACCTGGCAGGACCACCATAAGCATCTCCTGAGCCTAATATAACCTTCAGACAACTTGCATGTTCCATGGGAACATAGCCCCACATAATTCATTTATGTTTGCCTTATATAAATTCTACACTGTAAACAAGCATAAGCCCTCAGTTTCTTTGTAAGGAGGACATTTCCTTTTACTATGCATCAACCTGGATGATAGCAGTTTTTATTTCAGACTGCTCAGATCTATCCTGTGATGTGGCATATCTTGGCTCCAATATCAGCCTTCATACCTGGGCACTTTTGTAAACCTCTTGTCACTGTCTGACCAGGAGCGGAGTTAGTTGTTTAGAACACAGTCACATGTACTCACCCCAGGCACAGAAGCACTGCTACCTACTTGCCCACTCTCTGGAATTCCATGATGTAACAGTTGCAGTGTGCCCCTAAGGAGCATGACAGGAAGGACAGTGTGGGGACCCAGTAACCGAACACCAGTGCCTCTTGCAGTGTAGCATCTGCGTGGCAAGGACTGAAATGTTGGCTTGGTTGAAACACAAATAAAAGTAGCCTTGTTTTTGTGGGTTTTGTTTTGTTTTTTTCTGTTTTGGTTTTGCCTCAGACATGGCTTCCCCCGGAGCCCTTACTGATTCAGACTCTAAGGTCTACTTCATTTGTCCCCTTTCAGGAGTGAGAGACAGGCTTTGTCAGCCTCAGCATCCCTGGAAACAGCCTGAGCAGGCCGAAGGGCAGGCTGCCCAGCAGGGAGGGCTGCAGAGCTGGGCAGCCCATGCTGGAATGAGTCTCATTGTTACACCTTCTCCTGTTCACATAAGGCTTTGCAGTGTTTTGTTTGTTCTTCAAACACCTCTGTAGTTGATTTAAAAAGGGATTATCAGCACAGAGCTGTTCGGGGGGACCAGTCCAGGAGACATCCTGTGATTCAGACAGTGTGCTTTTTTGCTCTCTGATCCTCTCAGCTCTTGATGCTTGCAGTGAAAGGGGAAAGGGTAAGGGACCCTGGCCATCCTTACTGTCAGCACCCTGTCCCCTCCAGACTCCTTCTTCCACAGGCCTGTGCAGGGCATCACTCTCCTCATCATCTGTAGGCACTGATGGAGGCAAAGTCAGCTGTCTGCTCCTATAGCAAAACTACTTGAGATAATCAGCTTACAGAGAAATGTTTGTCGTGGCTCCCAGATGTGGAGATTTTAGTCCATGGTTGGCTGACCCTGTTGCTTTTGAGCTAGTGGCAAAGCAAAACATCATGGGGGCAGTATAAACTGAAGCAGAGTTGTTTATCTCATGGCTGGGACACAAAAAGACAGAGAAAACAAGGGTCCCCGGCTCTATTTGTGGTCATAGCCCCAGTGATGTAAAACCTCTGACTAGACCCCGTATCTTAAGATTCCTAGCACCTACCTACTACCTACCATTGGCCCTGTTCTGGAACAAATTTTTCATGCATGGGCTTTGGGCAGGGAACATTTCATCCAAACTACAGAAGTTTGTACTGGGTAGCTATGCCAGGGGCGGCCAAGACATGTTGAGGGACTGCATCTGCCCACTCTTGTCCCAGCTGGCACTAGAGTTATCTTTGTGTCTTCTTAGATCCAGAGAGCCGGGAAAGACCCCATGTAGTTCTGTCCTAAACTGTCAGGTGGCCTCCTTACCCCCAGATCTGCACCTATTAACTGGCACCCACTGGAGTTTGTGCACAGTAATGGTGTCCTGTACTGACTTATAAGTTAGCTCACTCAGGGCCACGGGGCACTGGAAGGAGCACAGCTGACTCAGGGCCACAGGGCACTGGAAGGGGCACAGCTGACTCAGGGCCACGGGGCACTGGAAGGGGCACAGCTGACTCAGGGCCACGGGGCACTGGAAGGGGCACAGCTGACTCAGGGCCATGGGGCACTGGAAGGGGCACAGCTGACTCAGGGCCACAGGGCACTGGAAGGGGCACAGCTGGCCCAGGCCTGCAGCCTGTTTCCCCGCTTGTTCTTGCATTGAGCTGCAGCCATCAGATCGCTCAGTTTTGTGGTTCTGTTCATCCCACTGAGCCCTGCTCCATTTTCTTTCTCTACCTCCCCCATGCTTTGGTTTACTCTCCTAACCAAACCTGGACACTTTCTATTCCACGTAGCCTCATACATGGGCAAACAATGTTTTTTCTTTATTAATTAAATAATTTTACTTTTATATGTATGACTGCTTTGCCTGCATGTATGTGCATGTACCACATGCTTGCCTGGTGTCCAAGGAGGCCAGAGGAGGGCATTGGGATCCCCTGGAAGTCAAGTTATAGGCAGTTGTAAGTTACCATGTGGGTGTTAGGAATCGAACCCAGGTCTTCTGGAAAAGCAGCCAGTGCTCCTACCCACTGAGCCTTCTCTCCAGCCCCACAATATTTTATTTTTTTATTGTGAGAGTAACTGTACTTTATCTGAGTAATTTTAAATGTGTGTAGCTAATATTACATAGTATCCCCCCATCCTTTCCAAAACTGGATGCAATTCATCGCTTACTGTCAGATGAAAGCAAGCTCTAGAGAGTTTGTCTGCAGCACTGCAGGAATCTGATCATTGTTGCTCCTGTAGACCTTCAGGAAAGCTTCTGAAAAGCTTCTGAAAAATAAGTAATAAGATTATTAGTAGTCATCAAAGGAAAATATTTTAAATGGCAGAAAAACAGAAACAAAATAGGCTCCTGATCCTGCCCTGTCACCTCCCATAGGAACAGGAAAACAGAACACCTCAAATCTCTGAGAGGAGCTGGGCGTTTGTGGAATGGCCCACCTGCAGTCAGGAGTCTGAATTAGTGCTTGTGTGAATGCCACTCAGCCTTCATGGGGAGAGGTGAAGTGGCAGTGGCGGCGGCCCATCAGCTTCCTGTATTTGATTGGCAGGGTTTTCCTCAGGAGTAGCTGGAGTGTGCTTGGGAGTGAGAGAAGGGAGAGGATTGTTAGGTCCTGAGGAAACTGAGTCAATGCTCTGGACTCTGAGCAGCTCCCCTGCCTCAGGGAAGGTCTCTGTTCTTTGATTGCAAGCATCCAACCCCATTCTCCTGCACTCCTTGTTGTATAGTTTCCCACTTTGGTAATGGAAACGCATGGGCGACTTCAGTGCACCACTGTGGTTGTGGAAATACACTCCGATTGGGGCACCCCTGGGCTCATTGCAGGGGCTTTCTTCTTTAGATTCTTCTCACCCGTTGTGTTTGTAGGTTTGTTCAACTGGGCCAGAGTCAACAGAAACAGGACAGGAGCAGCCAGCAGCCGTGTTCCAGGTGCTCAGACGGCGTCATAAAATTGTAAGTATTAGATACAACTTGGAAAACTTTTATATTTCATTTATTTGTTTGTTTGTTTTGGGGTGTGTGTGTGTGTGTGTGTGTGCGCACACGCTTGCATGCCTGTATGCACTACAACACACATATGGAGGTCAGAGGACAGAGCAGAGGAGTCAGCTCTCTCCTTCCACCATATGGGTTCCAGAGATTGAGCTTGGGTCCTGAGGCTTGGTGGCGAATGCCTTTACCCACTGAGCCGTCTCACTGGCCTTCTATCAAATCCTTAGGAAATCTCAGTGTCCCTGCCACTCGTGGGGCATGAGTGAGGACTCATGTCGACGTCACCAGCTTAGTATAATTCCACACATGAAAGCGTTCTTCCTGCCACTTTCTTTACTGAAAACTGTGTCTTAGGGACAGTGGTGGAGGTGGCAGAGAAGAGGTGGAACTGCATCCCTTGACTTCCCTCCATGAACCCTACCCCTACCTGGGAGACCTCAGGTCTACCACAAGAGCCTCCAGAGCGGTGGTTCTCAGCCTTCCTAACGCTGTGACCCTTTAATACAGTTCCTCATGTTTTGATGACCTCCAACTATAAAATTATTTCATTGCTACTTCATAACTGCAATTCTGCTGCTGTTATGAATTGTAATGTAAATATCTGATATGCAGGGTATCTGATATGTGATCGCTAAAGGGGTCGCGACCCACAGCTTGAGAACCACTGCTCTAGAGCATGGGTGGATTAGGTTCTTCTTGCTACATGACCCTATCATTGCCAATAACTTGGTGGGCATTAAACAGGAGGTTAGTTAATTCTTAACTAAACAGACCTGTATTCAGGTCACACCACTTGCTGGGCTGTTACCTTGAGCCTACATCTAAAGCACCACGTGACTGAGGTGCCTCATCTGCAAAGGCGTAGCACCTGCTGCTGAGGAGGGTGGCAAGATGGAAGCCAGCACAGCTCACACAGTGTCTGGAACAAGTGTGTAGTAAGGAGCCATCACAGTCATCTCCACTGCTAATCAGGACGAAGCGTGGGGCTGTGACCAGGAGAGGCTCCCAGAGAAGACATGCTCTCTTGAGTTCTATAAGATGGGCCAAGGTGGGTGCTCAGGTGGGTTGTATGGGCAGCGTCTGGCACTGTTGGCATTTAGGAGATTCCATTTCCCTGTCGTAAGCCAACTTGTTTGGTTCCATCCGTGTGGCGACACAGTGTGTTGCTCCGGGGGTGGGCAGTTGATGAGTGGAAGTACACGCGGTAGGGCCGTCACACCCCCTGGAGGTGCTGTCTCTCCCTTCTTCCTCCCATCTGTGTCTTTTCTCCTCTTACACTCTATTTTGGAGGCAAGGGAAGCCTATCAACTCAGTTAGAAGCCAGTTTTCTTCACTATAGCTACTTAACCTTTGGAAGTCTGAGTTGAAATCGACGAGACAAAGAACAAAAGTAGTGAGACAGAAGACTTGGGTGGCTAAATTGTGTGGTTCCGACCATTCCATTAGAATAGTAAGATATGGCTTCTTAGGAGACAATCACAAAGGGAAGAGAACAAACAGATCTTCCTTGTTTTTCAGCCCTAGATATGTTATTTGTCTTACTCTACCTACTTAGTTATTAATACACCAGCATGCTCTCCTGAGTCCAGGCACAGGCGAAACCCGTGTGGATCTAGAAATGTATTTTAACCTTTCCCACTCAATTAGTCAAGAGTCTCCCATGAGCGTGTTTTTGTACAGCATCTTCAGCAGGATAACAAAGGCTTGGTAGGTGCTGCCTTATGCTGTCATGGCAACTGCCATGCGTGTTTTTGGAGAGGGCTGTGTGTGTGCCCTTTAAACTGGAACTCCATAACCAGGTTCTGAAAATGTCAACGGTTCATTTTTAGATCTCTAGAACTATGCCCAAACCAGCAGAAGCTAGGCTTGTGTGAGGCCTTGGAGCCTCCTCTCCTGCAGCTTAGGTTCCAGTATATTTAAAATGATGACAAGCTCACTTTAAGTTCATATGCCTCTCCGTGTTTGCTCAACCCTGTTTTTTCCTGAATTTCTGAGGCCTCCCAGCTTTCATTTTCTAGAGTAGAAAGAAGTTAACAATAGCAAACGTTAAATATATTTTCACTAATAAAAACTTCCAAGAAGTCCATGGCATGAAGGTGCTCTAAATTGCAGATACAGAAACTTGGATGGGACAGCTAGATACTCCCCCCCCCNCAGACCTTGCAGAACGTGCCTGAAGGTTCACGCTAAACCTGCACTGGGCAGTTGTATGGGTTGCCAGCACAAATACACAAACTGTTTTGTGGCAGCTTTCTGACTCACAGCTCCCCCCAGTATATGGCTGGTAACCAGGAAGAATGACATCACCTTTTTACTGTCCATTCAGTGTGAGATGGCCTCTGTCCTAAGTGCTTTAACCTGTATTGACTCAATTCCCATAGAAACCTGAAGAAGTAGATTTTATTATGCCCACTGTACAGAGTGGGGAACCGAAGTAAGTGCAGATGTTGTAACTTGCCCACGTTGCTTCTGGTGCCCATGATGTCTGCCTCTTAGCTACAAACGTTTAGAGCTTGCAGCTGCCTTTTTAAACCCTGGAGTAGAAATGGAGGTTTATTAGCATTAACAGCCCACACTTTGGTCTTGTAGCATTACCAGCGTCTGTAGATACCTATGTCTCCTACGTCTCTACTATGTTTCTCTTGAGTCTTGTTACTGTTTGTTTCTCTCTGCCTCTGCCTCTCCCTCTGTCTCTCTGCCTCTGTCTCTCTCTCTCTCACGCATGCACGCACGTGCACGCACGCACGCACACACACGCACACGCACACACACCCTCATTGCACAGTCACACTGAGACTTCTGGGATAGATATCTGAGTTATTGGAGACCTGCTAGGTTACTCAGGGGGTAGCCTGACTCTGTTCTCCTTGATCTTTATAACAATCTTAAGTTGGATGCTTAGTAAATATTCATTGAACTATACTCTAACCCCCAGCCCACATCCTACCCACTGCTCCCAGAGTCTGTATGAGGTCCCCTGCATCCTACTGGCTTCATCATCTCCTTGGCCCCCTGTTGAACACTTTTGAGGTGTACCCCTCTTCTCTTTCCCCCTCATTTGCTGCTGTCTGCCCTTGTTTCTTTGTTCCCTGCTGAGTTGTGAAAGAAGTGAGCATCACCAGTCTTTCAGCCTTGTCCCTTTCTCCCTTGCTACTGTGCCTGCGATGCTTGCTGAAGTAAAAGAACCCAAATGGGACTTGCCATGTCTGGCAATTAGGATGCTGTAAGGATAGGTGGTGTGTCTCTCTGTGCAAGACCAGCATGCTATCATTTTCACATCCCTGCAAATGCTCTGGGAGTTTTTATGCTGAACTGTCAATCATTTGTAGGAAAAAGACATGATCATGTGTGTTCTAAGTGCCTGCTGCTCTGTGGTGTGTGTATTCCAGGAGGATGCACATGTATGTTCTAACTGCCTGCTGCTCTGTAGGATGTGTATTCCAGAAGGATGCACATGTGTGTTCTCAGTGCCTGCTGCTCTGTGGCGTGTGTATTCCAGGAGGATGCACATGTGTGTTCTCAGTGCCTGCTGCTCTGTGGTGTATGCATTCCAGGAGAATGCATATGTGTATTCTGAGTGTCTGCTGCTCTGTGGCGTATGTATTCCAGGAGGATGCACATGTGTATTCTGAGTGCCTGCTGCTCTGTGGTGTACATATTCCAGGAGGATGCACATGTGTGTTCTCAGTGCCTGCTGCTCTGTGGTGTACATATTCCAGGAGGATGCACATGTGTGTTCTCAGTGCCTGCTGCTCTGTGGCATACTTATTCCAGGAGGATGCATTGCTCATTAATAATCGCTTCTGAGAAATGGGTCCAAATACAAGTCATAGCCTCTGTGTGGATGCTGACTTAGGATTCTTCTAGTGCAGGAAAGGTGAAATGAAATGCAAGGTAAGGAAGTAAGTTTTAGGCTTATGAGACTGCATGGATCCTTAAGGATAACTCACAGCACTGGCACTTACTACCATTTAAGGGGAGACAGGCTCTTCCCAGTGGCCAGGAATAACTCACCTGCAATTCTTGCCATGATCCCACTTCAGTAGCTTCTCATGGCCTCCCCTTGGGCCACCACCCTCCCCAGAAGTTGCATCTAGTTTTCTGTGGATCATTTTCTGTCTCCGTTTGTAGAAAATGTAAGTATTTTATTATTTTCTTTTACAGTTTCATACATGTATATGATGAAGTTTATTCCCTTTCTCCCATGTCTGGAACCCTGTCCAATCCCTTTCCTCCCAGCAAGCATTTTATCCTTCGTGGGTAACTTGTTATTATTTCTCCCAAACACCAGGTCTAGTCCTCAGAGACTGGAGGATTAAAGCAGCTGAGAGGCAGTGATGGTTGATGTGTCGGTTAATTCTGCACAGGTGGGAGATTATGGGTAATAAGGGCTCAGCCCAAGGAACTCGGGGATGCCC
>LOJH01005328.1:36915-50644 GCA_001685095.1 Ellobius talpinus | reverse complement strand
CCTCTTCCTCTTCCTCTTCCTCTTCCTCTTCCTCTTCCTCTTCCTCTTCCTTTTTCTGCTCCTTCTCATTCTCTTTCTTCTTTCTCTACCTTCTCCTCCTCTTCCTCACTTCTAAAATCTTATTTTTCTAATTACAGGGCTCCCATACTAACCACAGTCACCATTCTCTTCTCAATTGGCACGAATTCCATAATGATGAACCCTGAGGATTGCCCTGCTTTCACACCACAACTGGTCCATACGTGCTAAGTTTGGTGTGCCTGCTCTCTGTCAGGAGACCTCATTGATGCACTTCCTGTTTACTTAGGTAATATTATATGCTTTTGGGGTCTTTGATGGAGTTGAAAACAAGATAGTTATAATTACTATGGCTCAATAAACCTCTCCGCTGATGCAATAATCCAAATCAGACCAAATCAAACCAAATTAGAAAAAAAGACCAGGTTTAATGGATACCAGTGCTCCCGGGTGGCATTCCAGCCCCCCCAAAAGACCTGGAAAACATGGAGAGGGGAAAGGAAGATGACATGTTCAGTCTCTGGGGGACAGTTTAAATAGCCTGTGGGAGTGGTCTTGACCCTCTTTGGGGAGGGGTCACTGTTTTGCAGGCTTTCTTGGAGATGGAGTCTGGACTGCAGCAACTCCCAGGGGAGGGGCCTGGGATGAAATTTTCCACCCAAACATTCCAGAGTAGATGTCAGGGACTGGGGTGAAGACTGGACCCAAGCATTCTAGACTCTGGATATAAGGATGTCAGCGGCTGGGGTGACACTTCCAACCAAACAAATATAAATGGCTTAATTTAAGATGTAAGAGTTAGTTACTAAGAAGCCTGAGCTAATAGGCCAAACAGTGTTGTAATTAATGTAGATTCTGTGTGATTATTTGGGTCTCAGCAGCCAGGAAACCAAAGCAGAGTCTCTGTCTGCACCTCATGGAGCCTTGAAGGTCATGGCTTTAGAGACCTATAAGCCTAGGTTAAAACTATGCCTCCAGTTCTTACTAGGTGCATAGCTTTAAAAATTTTGCTTGACCTGCCTAAATCTAATCTTTTGAATGTTAAAGATGGAGGGAACAGCCTGACCTGTGGTTCAGTTGTGAGAGCAGAGGCCATGTGTCCATCATGTGCATGTGACAGGTGCTGTAGCTTAATGTGAGATGTACTCACAGACCGTGTGTTTCAACATATGGTCCTCTGCGGGTAAGGCTGTTATGGGAGTCAGTCAAACCTGGAGGAGGAATTGGTGGGCCTTCGATGGCTCTCCTGGGCTCTGCCTCTGCTTGGTGCTGTGTGCCTCCTTGTCCATGCTGTGTGAGCAGTAGCTGCCTCTCCTTTCCACTCCAGGGACCGAGCCTCTTCACCTCGCCTTCTCGGTCACAAGGCACTGAACCTTCTGGAACTGTGAGTCTCAAGTGAGTGTTTGCTCCCTCAAGCTGCTTCAGTCAGGAGCTTTGTCAGGGTGACAGAAAAGGCATCTGACATTCTAGGTATGTTAATTTAAATCATCCAAAGATAGAATCCAAATTAGTCCTACTTTTTGAGAATTCTTTTTAAAAGGGAGTTTCTTGGATTTTGTATAAAATGTAAACGACACTAAGAGTCACTCTGTCATAAGGCTCCTTGGAGGCTTAAACAGTTAAATGAGAGAGCTACACACGCTCCTTGCAAATGTTCTTTCTCTCGTACCTTCTGGACAGAATCATACCCTGGAGGATGCATCTGACCCTCATCTGTTATGCGTGCGTGTGTACATATGTTTACAGAATGAGCCGGGCACCATGTTGGGCGGAAGGCTTCACACTCCCTCAGTAGAACAGTCAGCTTTGATATAGCTCAGGAAAGCAAGGTCTCTTCCAGTCACTAGGAATGTGCTGTCAAAATACATTTCTGGTTTTCTCTTTGTATAAGGTATGCAAGTTAGGTTTAGGGCACTATTTAAATAGGGAAGGAAGGAAAGTGTGAAAGAGAGAGTGAGGGGGAAGAGGGGAGAGAAGAAGTGAAGGAGTGAAGAAGAGAGAGGGGAGGGAGGAAGGAGAGAAGGAAGAAGACAGGGAGGGAGGAAAGGAGGGAGGGAGGAAGGGAGGGAGGGAGAGAGGGAGGATGGGAAGAAGTCAGGGATCAAATTAGGAAGAAAGAAAAGATTGGGAAAAAAAGGAAGTTAGGAAGAAAGGGAAGAAAGATATTAGGAAATAAATTGGGCAAAGGGGAGATTAGTAAGGAGGAAAGGAAAGAAAAAAGGAAGGGAGTGAGGAAGGAATTTAGGAAATAAGGAGGGAATGGGGGAAGGAAGGAAGGAAGGGAGGGAGGGAGGGAGGGAGGGAGGGGAAAAGACAGCAGCATTTTCCAGATAGCACGTTCAAGGAAAGTTACCAGCGGTCCCATGAAGTCACAACACGTCTCCCAGTGTTGAAAGGTACTAAGTAAAAGGGGCCAGTAAGTTAAAGAACATGCCATTATTCTCACTAGAACTTTCACTGTTTGCTCCTCCTAACACACCACCCTACAGGTACAGATGGGCTTCCATCCTCTGAGATTCCGGAGGAAGCCTCTGTAGCGAGGAAGCCTCCGTAGCCAATGAAGGGAGAGCCTGGGCTTTAAAGGTTGCATGTCAACTCTGATGCTAAGCTTTGCTCTTTACTGTCTGCGTGCCTCAGTTTCCTTGGGTGTTAAACATGACCGTCTTGTTCGCCCCACCTTCACAGAGTATCCAGAAGGGAAGCAAAGGACATAACTGAAGTATGCTAAAGTAATAAACACAGTACCTTCCACGGGTCGGATGATAAATGCTGGTGCCTCTTTCTTTCCCATAGGACCTTCCAGTAGCATGAATGTGACAATCAGGGACAATCGTGCAGGTACATAATGGGTCATTTTAGGAGAATGCACCCATGGAAATAATCCAGTGTCCATGAGTATTGATCAGTCTGGGGAAGCACCTGTGTTTTTAAAGAAGCCTGGACCACTTGAATGTCTGCTGTCTTTTTACTGTGATTTTTCATGAGTAAACAGAGTCTCCCCACAGTGCTGACGATTATGAACGAAAATGATCGCAGCCATGTGTGGACTTGGCGTGAAACTAGGGCTTGCCCTTTAAGGAAGGCAGCATCAGGTACATTTGCCAGTTGAGGAAACTGGGTGCAGACTTGAGCAGATGCTTCCTTGGGGTTATGAAGATGGGCAGAGTCAAGATCCCAACACAGCTTTTTTATTTTTGCCTGTGAATATTTTGCTTTTGGATTTGGTTTCGGTGGTGTTTCCGTTTCCCTCATTGTTTTGAGACAGGGTCTCACTATAGAGCCCAGGCTAGCTTTGAGCCCCTTACATTGCCCAGGCTATTCTAAAACTCACCATCCTCTGTCTCATAAGTTCTGGACTTCTGGGGCTGTGCCACCACATTCACTATTTGAGGTTTTATACCAGAAGCTGACAGAGCGAGGCCATTGCTACAGACATGCGTATTAGTTTCCTTACAACCCAACCAAATCTACAACATATTTTGAAATTCTTATTTCTACATGTTTCTTGGAAAGTGTGAAGAATCTGGGGGCACCGCAAGCTCATGTTTGCCCAATAGTTAAGTTATACGAAGCTGGTCTGGGTGGCTGGAGCAGGCTGCCTGTGATTGTGAGATTACTGTCTTACTAACAAGTAAGTCCAGTGCCGGATGAAACAAACAGTTTAGAGCTGAGAAGCAGAGTCGCTGGGAGGTTAGCTAATGTCTGTGAGATAAGAAATCCAGTGTGGTTTAGAGTGTTGAAAAATAACACTTAGCTTGAAGACTTCATCCCGCCACGATGTTAGTTCAGTCAAGTGATGCTGTTCTTTGTCTTGATAATTCCCCCCTTCACTTCACAAGAAATAAGCAGTGGTACCTTGGCCCACACCAGGCACAGGAAGTCTTTGAATTAAACACGCAACCACTTGCAAAGCATCTTCAGCAAGATTGGAGGGGTGGGAGACGGAGAGGGGAGAAGGCAGATGGGGGTGGTGGGAGACGATGCAGCTCTGTGGAACTTCAGGTTTGGAAATGATTTTTAATCAAGTTCAACGAGGAGAGCCTCTCCCCAGGTGTCAGCAACATGTCATCAATAACTCCCTTTCCCAGGCCTCTCATCTCTGGTGCGGTTTTATTGAACACAGTTTAATTGACCTGAAAACGAAGCCTGCTTGTTTGAGAGGTCATGCGCACTCCCAGCAGAGCCAACTTTTCTTGGTTCTCTCCAAAATGGGGAATTCAGCTGGACCGGGTCCCAAGACAGCTCTTAATGGTAGAAAACTGTGGGGCCATGGTGTTTTAAACACTTTGGGAGCCACAGGCTGGAAGGCCATCTTGATAACGCGAGGTAACAAATGTGGTAAAGATTTCCGTTTGCTGCATGTGCTCATTCAGAAATTGAATTGGATTGAATACTATAGAAGGATCCACAGAATATGTCCTCAAGAAGGACAAAGTGATGCCTAAGGGATAAGGATTATTCAGAACAACACAGCTTCTTTGATGTTACAAAATCCATGGGACCTTTACCCCAAGGCTTCACTGAAAGTGATTGCTGAAAGAATATTTGTAATTGGTGTGTGGGATCCAGGTTGGACACATTGTCTCCATGGGCCTCAGTTCCACGTCTGTGAAATAAAAGTCTGCTCTACTTGTCAGAATGGTATAAAAGTTCTGGCCTAGTGGTTCAACGGTGGTGCACTCCTTTAATTCCAACACTCGAGAAGCAGAGGCAGATGAATCTCTGAGTTCAAAGCCAGCCTGGTCCAAGATAGCTAGGGCTATACAGAGAAACTCCTGTCTTGAAAAACAAAACAAAACAAAAAATTCTGAATTTAAGTATCTCAAGGAAATATAGGCAGCAATCCTCCAAATGATTGTAATTCTTCCTCATGGAACATACAGTGTCTTGGTGCCAGTAAAATCTCGTGTGTATGTGTGTTTATTTATGTGTGTGCATGTGGATATGTGCACAATAATGTAGCGTGCATACATGTGTGAGGAATTCAAAGAAAAATTTGAGGTGTTATTCCTCAGGTGTGGCCCACACTGGGATGTTTAAAGAATTAATTAACTTAATTAATGTGTGTATGTATGTGTGTGTGTGTACACATGTGTGTGCCAGTGTGTGTGGCTGTACATGCTACTTGTGGAGGCCAACATAGGGCATTAAGTCACTGGGAGTCGCAGTTACAAGCATTCTTGGGTTGTCTGGCTTATCCTGTATGGGCTGCGATCTGAATTTTTATCCTTATAGTTACACAAGTGTCCTTAATGGCTGAGCTGTGTCTCCAGCCCCCACCTTGTTCCTTGAGATGGAGTTTTTCCTGCAGACCTGGGCCTTACCCATCTGACACTGACAAGTTAGTCTGACTGGCCAGGGACCAACCTGTCTCCAGTGCCCCTACTGTGATCACAGCTGTGGATCACACATAACCCTTTATGTGGGGGCTGCGGGTTGAACCTAGGTACTTACCCACGGTGCCGTCTTCTTAGCTCTGCAGAATCTCTCTTGAGCTGTGCTGTTCTTGCAGGTGCCACGGAAGGGTTGAGTTGTGTGCTCTTAACAACTTGCCCAACTCTATCCCATATAACCATACTGTGTTGATGTCATCAAAGGGTAGCCTTGGATCCACATGGCTTTCTCAGGCTCAGTTTGCTGTGTTCTGTGTTCATGTCCTTGTCAATCCCTAAACCTGAATGTACTTCTGTAGCAAGAAAGCCTCCTTGCAGACAGATGTTAGAATTAGATTGTGTATGTGAAAATAGTTTTTTACCCTGTAAGATCTTGCTTACACTAAACATGTTGACTCTCATCTAGGAGTCTTATTCGTTTCCCCCAACACAGAACTTTAAAAATGAGCCTTTAAAAAATGAATGCAGTTTTTATCAGGTTCTCATAGTTGAAGGGATAGTCACCTCCTAAAAACCTGCGGACATATTCCATTTCCACTGTCTATCATCCCTGTAGCCCATTCCCTGCTTTATGGCAGGCATTTCCCCTTGGTCTCGGGCACTCCTCCATTGAGGAGCAATAAGCATGTCCTCTAAATGCAGGGAACATCATTCTCTCTCACCTGAGACTCTCAGAAAGTCGGAGGAATTTAAATGCCACTGCTTAGCCATTCAATGGCAAATCTGAAGAAGATGCAGCTTGTTCTGAATTACTCCTTTGACCTCCAGCTACCCCCATGACCCCATGGGCGATTCCATCAGCAGCGGAGCAAAGTTTGGTCCTTTCCCTATTACTTTACACTTTGGAAAAGCAATGGAACGTGAGACTTCTCGGTCGCTTATGTCGGTCCAGCCTAGGTCATAAATCAGAATTCAGATGTCTCGCGGGTGGAGGCGAGGGCTGAGTCGATATTATCCTTCCCTCTAATGAAGCCTTGGAGGCTCACAAGCCCAGATTTAGACTTGGTGGTTTGGATATTAAAAACTGGCCTGCTTCCCTCGGTTTTATGTTCCCACTTCACATGCCACGAGACAGGCAATAAGTGATACGGTGAGAATGCCCATCCAGGGCTTCCAGAAGGACCCTCCTCGGGAATGTGGAAGCTCAGATTATTCTGGTTCCTGGTGGATTGATTGTTGAACTTGAAAAAAAAGAGCAAAATTTTAGATTTCCAATTCTTTATAAATTAACAGTGTCCTAAAACCCTTCTCCTTTCTCCGTTTTCCTCTCCGTCCCACCTGCTTTCTTTTTGTTTTGTTTCAATATTAAAAACATCTCTGCATTGCTGAGTTGTTGCTGAGCCATAGGACTACAAGGAGGGAAAATAAACCCAGCAGTTCTTGGGAGGTCATTTCAGTATGTGAGGTATTTGATTGTTGCCTGATAAGTATTATTGCCCGTCTCTGACTGCCTATTCCAGTGCTAGCCCCGTACGCTGTGCGTTAAAAACCTAGGATTCATTAGTTAACAGCTGAGCTAGGTCTTCAGTGTTCCGTGTGAGGCCAGACAGTGGAAACACAGGGAAAGCCTGACAGTGGCCAAGCATGGAAGGTATGCTTCTCTGCTTTGCTAGTCATTCAGCTCTTGGGCCAGATCTTAGACCTGGGTTCTACTGATTGTTCTAGTTAGAACATGCAATGGTTTATCTCTTGCCTTAGTCTGTAATGACTCTGCCTCCTTGACTCTGCTCTCCACCTACATGCATTCACCCCTTAACTGACTTGCTTCTGTCCTTCAGTGGTCACTGGAATGTGTGGCATCACGATGAACTGCTCCTATTCGGGTTTCAGGTAGGACACAATCTACTTCTGCATTAGAACAAGGGAAGTACTTACAACGGTCTTGCCAGTCGCTTTTTCTCTCTCTGTGACAAATACCTCCTAAAACAGCTTAAAAGTAGCTGGACAGATGGCTCAGTGGATAAGAGCACTGACTGCTCTTCCAGAGGAACTGAGTTCAATTCCCAGCACCCACCTGGCTGTTAACAACTGCTTCCAGTGATTCCAGTCCTGGGGAATCTGAAGCCCTCTTCTTATCCTCTCAGGCACTGAATGCGTGTGATGCACAGACATACATGCAGACAAAAGCCTATACACATAAAATATAAATAAATGAGAAAAGAGAAACCAAAGCAGCTTAAAGGAGGAGTGATTTATTTGGGCTTATAGTTTCAAAGGTTTTGAGTCATGGCAGGTTGGTTCCATTGTCGCGGGCTGAGGCATAGAGGAAGCCATTCACCTGAGGGCAATGAGGAAATAAAGTCAAGAGGGGTTAGGGAAAGATGCCAGTCTGAAGGACATGCTTCCAGTCGCTGGCTGCCTCCAGCCAGACCCTCCTCCTGCATTGCCTGTGCCTATCAAAATAGGAACCAAGTTGTCCATAAGTGAACATGTTGGGGATGCGACAAGCAAACCATAAACCTCTCAATTCATTTCCTCTAGCGTGTGTGTTGGGGGGTACGTACATATCCATTTGGGTATGTGCACATGTCTGTACCAGGGTGAGATCTGTATGTCATGCTTATGGAGGGCCAGAGATCCATGTTCCAATGTCTTTCCTGATCACTCTCCAACTTACTTCTTTGAGATAGGGTCTTTTACTGAACCTGGGACCATCTATCTGTTTGGCTAGGTAGGCTGATTGGTCAGTGAGGTCCAGATATCCACCTTCTCAAATCCACCCCCATTTCCCCAGTTCCCACCCCCCAAACAATGCTGGTTTACAGATCCATGCTGCCATGCCCAGCTTTTATGTGTGTGCTACGGATCCAGATTTAAGTAAATTCTCATGCTTGCATGGGAAGTGCTTTACCAACTGAGCCATCACCCCAGCAGTGACCATCGAGTCTTATGTCTCCACGGTTGCTGTCTTTCTGTACATTTTGACTACATCAATACAAGGAGTTATCGCAAAGCCTCCCTTAAGGCTACTTCTCTCCTCTGTGAGCAAATGCCTGGCAGAAGCAACTTAATGGAGGAAGGCTTTCTTTGGGCTCATGTTTGAAAGAGTTCAGTACGTTATAGTGAGAAGAGCATAGTGGAGTTCACGGAAACTAGAATGTACTAAGGGAGGAGGGACCAGGAAGTGGAGGCCTCAGATCCGTCAGTGTTCAGCCTCCCTAGGTCCCCCACATTCACATCCCAATGTCATAGCTTGCCCCCAAACAATTTTATTCCTGTTTAAGTCAAGTTGACCCAATGTCTCCCCAACTTATACCTGTTCATTCCCTTTGTTCTCTGTCGCTCTTTTAGACCCAATGTTTCAATGCACAGGAAATCATCATGGAGACAGGCAATATGCTGGGGCGTGTGGCTCAAAGACAGAAAACAAGTGAATGGCGGCAAGATGTCAGCATTCCCAAAACTCTTAAGATAAATGTTGTCAACTGTCTTAAATATGCCAAGACTCTGTTTTGATATGTCATTGTATATTTTACTCCTCTAGGCTTCATAAATCCCAGAATATATAGCCAGTGATTTTTTTCTGTAAGTAGTACATTGTGTTTCAAGGATAATAACAGGAAAAATTTCCTTCATATTAAAGACATATGTTAAACAATTTACAGGAAAAATAAGGACTAAATGGACAAAGAGATGGGGCTCATTGGTGGAGAAATTCAGAAACAGGGCAGGCAAAGAAGAGCCAAATGGAAATTCCGGCGTGAAGCAAAGCAGAATCTGGAATGAGGGCCACTTCCTTCAGGTGTCCCACATGGGGACACTCTGCCTGCGAGGAAGGTTCGGCCATGTTTGTATGCACAGGTCACAACGCATTCTTTCTCCCGTGTGTGTGGCTCGTTCCTTACAGCTGTGGTCCTGTGTTGCAGATCTCTTCACATGGACACTAAACCCTGCAGGTGTTCAAGTCCCTTCTTGTATGAGATGGGGTTTTAACATGTGCATATGGCCTCCCCTTTATGTTCCCATGTACTTGGTATGACCTTTAGATTATTCATACCATTAATACCACGTGAATAGTTGTTATACATTATTCTTTATATAGTTACATTTAGATAATCTCATGTAGCCTGTACTGGCCTCAGACTCACTAGGCAGCTGAAAATGATCTGCAATTTCTGATATTCCTGCCTCTGCTTCCCAAGTGCTGGAATTATAGGTGTGTACCACCCTGCTTAGTTTTCTCAGCATTAGGAATCACCCCAGCACTTCATGCATGCTGGTCAAGCGCTCTGCCAACTGAGATTCGGTCCCAGCCCCTACTGTTGAAAATTATTTCTTTTTTTTTTTAGTAACTTCTACATTGGTTGAATCTGCTGTTGGGATACTCTTGGGTATGGAGGGCAGAGGGCCAAATATATATAATATATTATATATAGATGATATATATATATATATCATCACACGTTCAAGAGTTAAAGCTTCCATTGGATGGAGATTATGTTTTCTTTATGGTTTCATCCCCTCCAAGTAACTAGCCTCTCATGTGGTATTTTATATATGCTTAGTAAATAATTATTTTTAAAAAAAACATATTGGAGAGGAAGGAATGAGTGGATGAAGTTCTTACATGAGAATGATGGTTCTCTGGTTGTTTTTACAGTCTCACCTCCTGCCCCCCCAGTAAGTTCTTGATGACTATACTGAATTTGCCAGGCTGAATTAAGTATGCATTTATGTCCTTGACACATGGAAATCCAGTGTTCCCAGCACCATCTTCTCAGTATAATTACAACAATGAGCAACTCAGCTTGCTTGAACAACTCTCAGAGTTTGGGCCACTGCATTCGTTGCTGGAGTTCAGGGCTGTTGGTTCCAGCTAGAACACCTGTGCCAATTAGTAGACAAGAACGAAAATAGAAGCCAAGTGAAATCCTTATGCTTCACCAGGCTCACTATATATAAATTATTAATGCTTCCTCATACTACATTTTCCTTGAATATATTTAAATATGAATATATTGGAGGAAGGAGACAATAAATGTATATTTCTCCAATATAATTTATAAAATTAACATATTACATATTTTTATCATAAGGCAAGTATATGCTCATGTAGCAAATCTGCAGTGTGATGGAAAGTATGAAGCCGAAATGAAAACCACTTATAAGGCCCTTTCTGTAATAGAAATATTTTAATGCTTTGGCAGATAGTCTTTTAGAGTTTTTTGTTTGTTTTTTGTTTTTGTTTTTGTTTTTTGCAGTTTGGTAATACAGAAGCTTCTAATATGCTTTCTTTCTCAGACTAGCTTTAGAATATTTTTATGTTTTAATCACATGGTATGATTGTTCACCCCGAGTGTCAATTTGGAATCACTGAGGAGACACATCTCTGGGTGTGTGTGATAAGAGTATCTCTTAAAGAGGTTTAACGGAGGTTGACCCAGCCTCAATATGGGTGGAACCATCCTTGGGGTTAGGGTCCCAGGTTGAGTATAAAGAAAGCAAAAGCTAGTAGTGTCCCAGTTGATTGTATCTCTGCTTCCTGACTGCAGACACACAGTCTCATGCTCCTGCTGCCATGCCTTCCCTGCCATGATGGGCTGTAACCTCCAACTTGAGCTGAGGGTAAACCCTCTTTCCTCAAGTTGGCATGAGAAAAGCAAGGGAAAAAGTGGCACCATCATTTCCATAAGCCATGTCGTCAATTGCTGGTGGTTGACTACTGGCTTACTTTAAACATTTCATAATTATTCAGACCTCTGTGAGCAGTATCCCTGTGCCCAGAGCTGTAGCTTCTCTCTCATGGGCTTGGAGTAAATTCTTGTCATAAAATTGCTGCAACTTAGAATACTATAGTCTTATGGATTTCCTTGAGACACTGCCATGGATTCACAGAAGGTCTTTTATTTTGCTAGGTAATTGTTTTGTTTTTAAACAATTCATAACCCCACCATCATCATCTGAAATATTAAATTTCTCCATATCTTTTTGTTGTTGTCATTTATTTTGAAACAGCATCTTGTGATGTGTGGTGATGTAGCCCAGGATGTCCTGGAACTCATCACTTAGCCTACACTGATTTTGAGCGTTGGTCATCCTTCTTCTTCAATGTTCAGAGTGCTAAGATTGCAAGGACAGGCTTGGCTTCCCTGTATCCTCTTTTCTAGTTTAATAGCTGAAATAAACTTCGTGGCTGTTCACCTTAGGGTTACTTGAATGCTTGCTGATTTTAAAGGTTTTCTTATTTTACAAGCCATTTATGTTTCTTCTCTTAATACTTGGCAGTTTGTATTGTTTTATACTATTATACTTGTAGTATTGATAGTATGTTTGCATTCTCATTAGATTATTAGCTCATATTTCCTGTACATATTAATGCATTTCTTTGTGGCATTTCCACAATGCTCATATCATGTGTTGTTCAAATCCCCCCTTCCCTAATGTCTTCTCCTAGTTCTCCCCTCCTTTCCCACATCCTTGTTTCCCTATGCCTTTCCTGATTGTCTCTTCTCTACATTCAGACCACCATTTTAAGTTTCTATACATGAGATAAAATGTGTCCAGCTTAGTTTACTTAACATGATGACTTCCAGTTGCATTCACTGTCCTACCAACAACATGATTTCATTCTTCGTTATGGTCCCAAACTACTCCATTATATTTATAATTTATACTCCATAATATTTATAATAATTTCTTTACACATTTATTTGTTACTGTGTCCCTAAGCTGCTTCTCTGTCTCAGCGATTGTGAATAACACCACAATCAGCATGCACATGTTGGTTTCTCAACTGTATGAAAACCCATTTCCTGCAGTATATGCCCAGGAAGGTGCAGCTAGATCATATGTTAGGTCTGTATCTAATTTTGTAAGGCCCTTCCATACTGATTTCCATAGTGGCTAGAATAATTTACCATCTTATCCACTATGGTAGTTTGAATAAGAATAGCCCCCAAAGGTCATATATTTGAATGCTTACTTACCATGGAGTAGAACTGTCTGAGAAGGATTAAGAAGTGTGGGCTTGCTGGAGGAGGTGTGTCACTGGAAGTGAGTTTTGTGCATGCCAAATGCAAACATGAAATTGTCTTTTTCACTTTTCTATTTTGTTGATATAATATGGAATTTTAATTCCAGGTGGTATTTGGAATTGGATACATCTATGGTTCTGCATTTACGTTATACAACACTGCTGAATTGACTGTGTTCCTGGCTGGATTGCTTTCTCAGGAGTGTTTCCAATGAGATATTTGCATCAACGCTGTGTGCGTGCATAAAATAGCTTTATTACATGCTTATATATAAAAGGATGTTGCTGTTGATATAAAATTCTAGGCTTCAAGATAATTTCTTTCAACATTTTGAAAATATTTCTCCATTGCCATTTGCCTTTGGTGCCGTGATTTAAGTCTGGTGTCAAATGAATTCTCGTTTCTTCATAGGCAATGCAGCATCTTGGAGCATAGGTGGAGGGCACAGGGCATCTTGTAGGAGTTGGTTCTCTCCCTTTAACACGTGTATTCTTGGGATTGCACACAGGTTGCCAGGCTCGGCTGCCAGAAGGAACCTTGCCCTCCGAGCCACCTCACTGGCCCCCAGTTTCACTGGAGTTCTGGAAAATACTATAAATACCACTTTGGTTCTTAGAATTTAAAATGTTACAATTTAAGAAGTGGCTTTCTAGCACATGCTTTTGATCTATTTTGGTTTTCTTTTCTTTGTTTTAGCATCTCTCACTGTGGAGTGTTGACTGTCCTAGAACTCACTCTGTAGACCAGGTTAGCCTTCAACTCAAAGATCCGCCTGCCTCTGCCTCCCGAGTGCTGGGATTAAAGGTGTGCACCACCATTGTCCGGCTTGCACAATATCCTCTTAACCAGTAGGCCCTCTGGCCAGATCCTCTTTTCCTTGCACATGTTCACCACAGCCCCAGTCACAAGCTATTGCCTCACAGTCAGCGGATGTATTTGTTTACTGCCCTATTTTTCCTGGGTCTCCCTAATCTCTATGGCATAAACTTCCATAAGCAACATTTTCTTGTGTCATCTTGTCTGTCATGAATCTTATAAATCTCTCTTTTACCCAATGTTCTTGCCAAATCTTTATTTGTAGACAGATTTTCCTGTGGAAAACTTTATCTATAATGGATACCTTAGTTGCTGCTCTAGTGCTTTGAAGAGACACCATGACAAAGGCAACTCATAGACGAAAACATTCAGCTGGGGCCTTGCTTCCAATTTGAGAGAATTTGTCCATGATCATCATAGAGGGAAGCAGGTAGGCATGGTGCTGGAGCAATAGGTGAGAGCTTTACATCCTGATCACCAGGCTGGAGAGAGAGAGAGAGAGAGAGAGAGAGAGAGAGAGAGAGAGAG